>RXPK01000662.1:0-89534 GCA_004143645.1 Protaetia brevitarsis
AAATTATTGTAACGAGCGCCAACTTTCAACTGGCGGTCTTTCATAGGCGTTCCCTGATGGCGCTGGCATAGCGGTAAGAAAACTACCTACGACGAATAACAGAGGCAGCACCGGGTCGAAGATTCGAGAATATTCTCAGAATCTTCGAGGACGTGTCTAGAAGGCCCTCGAACAATCTGGACGTTCGCGCCAGCTATTAAATAACGCGTCGGGTTGGCAGGAGCAGTCAATCGATACGAGTTCTAGTTGCGGTTTTCGCGATTGAACTAGTACATGTAATATAAATATCGTTTCATAAATAAAGGACATTAGTGGTTTAGTGATATAGTTAATAAGCATTTTAATAGATTTTATTACCGTAATGTGTGTTAATAGCATAAGTGAATCTAATATATCGCCTGTGTGTTTTTCTAAACCCCGACAACGTTTTAAGAACGGGAAAAACGTAACAATTGTTGTCAGGTGTGGGGTATTTGCGATATATTAGTGGGACTAATAGTGTTATTAGAACAATGCAGCAAATACTGTAAATTAGTGGATTTGAAAGTGTAGATCTCAAACGGGATTAGAAGAAAGGATGAGAATACGAGTTGATAGAAGGCCGAGCTTCAGTCGAGATTACGAGAGCAATAGAAGCAGCTGGTGAAGATCCTGAGACATTATTTGTTTGAAGTGTTGTGGTATGGGCGAACTTTTTGGTGTAATGGCGAACTTCGTGAAAGAACTTACGGAAATTCTCGCAATTTAGAGAGAAGGTTCTAGGAAATTTCCAGAAAAATTCTAGAAAACTAGAAGAAAAATTGAAACATGTCGAGAAGAATATAGAAAATTCTAGAAAACTAGAAGAGAAAGTTCTAGAAAAAATTGAAAACGATGGACAGAGAGAATATAGAAATTCTTAGAAAAACTGGAAGAAAAAGATTGAAAACATGACGAGAAGAATATAGAAAATTCTAGAAAACTGGAAGAGAAAGTTTATGGAAAATTCTCGCAATTTAGAGAAAATTCTAGAAAAAATTTGAAAAACATGACGAGGAAATTATAGAAATTCTAGAAAATTAGAAGAAAGATGAAAACATAGAAGAGAAGTATATAGAAAGTTCTAATATCGTAAACAGGAACGTAATGATAGAATCGACGAAAACTCCGGAAGAAAAATCTAGAATGAGTTGAAGAATTGGACGGTCGCATGAAGGTGCTAGAAGAACAAATTCATTCTGGAGCTATACGAAGACGGAATGAAACTGGAAATTCAACCAATACGGAGAACAGTCAGTGAACCCAGAAATATATGCCCATCTGTACGTTCTAAGGTAAATGTGACCTGCCTACCTTCGATGGGAATACGCCCTTAGAAGATTATATGACGTCTGGATTACAACGGCTACGTATATGGCTGGACCGAAGCTACCAAGGCAGCCATGCTATCAGTGCTCTGCGCGGCGATGCTTTGAAGGTACTCCAAGCTTATTCCTTCGACGAGCGACAAATTCCAAACGTCTACTTAATCAATTGGAGATGCGTTTCGTTAATAAACATCTGCAGCAAGTATATCGCTCGCAGTTGAAAAAGTCGCTGCCAGAGGTCGAACGAACTCTACAGAGTATGAAGCTGACGTCTTCGTCTGGTTAAGAGTGGTACCCAACGGTACCGTGAAATTGTGCGAGAGTCTCGCTGTGAAAAATTCCTGTGATGCCTGCTTGATAAGGATATCTAACAGGCAGTTTGAAGCTCGCTCGGCGCAAACGTTGAACCAGGCTTTAGCTCAAGCACCTAGAGTTTGAAGGCCGTGAAGCAATCGGTCAAAGAGCTCTGCTCGCGTCCGTGTTCTAGGGAGTCACGAGGAGAGAGCCTATTAGTAAATATTATTCACGAAATTAAAGAATTGATGACGAAAATGGAATCCGTGCCAACTAGGCAACCAGGAGACGATGCTGGAATGTGGAAGGATGGGCACGTACGTAGTCGTGTCTCCGATCCACGTAAACCAAAGCGACGGAAAACTAAAATGGGCCTGAGGGAAGGGCGATCGCCGACCCGTATTGTAGCTGTATGCCCCAGTAACACCAGTGATTGTGCTTCAGTGGATGTTAGACCTAGCAGCCTCATCGTGATGGCATGTAAATGGAAACCGAGAGATTTACTGATAGATACTGGTGCAACAATGACAATTCTTCGGCCGGAAAGCAGTGGGAAAGAAGAACGGATACATCCAACCAGTTGGACGCTACGTACGGCAACTGGGCAATCAGTCAACGTGTTGGGGAGACGATGGCCCACTTCCGTATTTGTTATACTGCATGCCAGTATCGTGTAGTAGTTGCAGATATAGAACAAGAGCGTAATCCTCGGAATGGACATAATGACAGAATTTGGTTTTAAACTGGATTGCAAGCAGGGAGTGTTGAAGATGGTAAAGAAGAAGTTATTCTTAACCATAGCAAGAATATGTCGGCCTGCGTAGTGCTGGCAGAAGAAGTAACTGTGGCGAGCCGCATGAACCTTGTGGAAGCAGCGTGAGTGGAGATATCTTCCAGTTGGCAATTTTATGCTGGAACCGGAGCGTTAGTGTCAAGGTCGTGGAATACTGATGCTAAGTCAGTGATACAAGCTGGAGAAAAATTGCCCGTTCGACTGAATGACGTCAATATGATCCAGTAAAGCTGAGGAAGGCGTACCTTGGGAAGTTGTGCTAGTGGTCGTCGATTGTAACAAAGAGGATGTGCGTAACAACAACTCCAGATCCGCTTCCTAGATGGTTAAATACATTCATTGACTTGTCTTGCAAGGATTTACAACACCAAACGCCATACCGTGAAAACAGCTGCTTGGACGTACCAAGATCTTTTCCAAGGCAGAAGACCGGAACACGAGGCGGGACTATGTTGTACGACATCGAATAGACACTGGAGATGCCCGAGGCCGATCGCCAAGCCCCAGAAGATTGCCATTGTCGAAACGAGCCGAAGCAGAACAAATTATACAGGATATGGAGCAGGATGGCGTAATGAACCATCGAACAGTCCATGGGCTTCTCCAGTGGTACTGTGTGAAGAAGAGGATGGTTCAACTAGGTTTGGTGGATTATCGACAACTAAATAATGTAACCAAGAAAGGACAGTTTCCTTGTCCCAGAATCGATGACACTTTAGATACCCTAGGTGGTGTAAGTATTTTCGAACCATCGACCTGAAGAGTGTTATTGGCAAGTCGAAGTAGAGGCAAAGGATAAGGAGAAGACGGCGTTACGATCGGGACAGGATTGTGGCAATTAACGTCATGCCTTGGTATGTATGCTCCCGCGACGTTTGAAAGATTTGATGGAAAACGTACTGAGAGGACTATCCTGGGAAACTTGCTGGTATACCTCACGATTATAATTGTCTTAGGAAAATCTTTTGAGGACCATTTGAAGAACTTGGAGCAAGTATTTCAGCGATTGAAAGGAGCAAATTTGAAGCTTTAACCCCAAAAGTGCAACCTGTTCCAGAAGCAAGTGCACTACCTCGGCCACGTAGTATCGAGGATGGAGTGTCGGTGACCCAGGGAAGATTAGAAGCGGTCAAGTCTTGGCCGGTTCCGAAGGACAAGCATGAAATAAGAAGTTTTTTGGGCTATGCACTTATTACCGACGATTCGTTCCTGGATTTGCTAACATCGCCAAGCCTCTCACGAGACTAACTGAAGAGGGCAGAGACTACGTCTGGGGAGAGAGCTGCCAGGATGCCTTTGAAGAATTGAAACAGATGCTGACCACTGCGCCCATCTTGTGCTATCCACGGCTGACGGAAAATTTATTTTGGATACTGATGCCAGCAAACGTGGCATCGGAGGCGTGTTGTCCCAAGTTCAAGGCATGCCACGAAAAAGTGCTCGGTTACTTCCAGCAAAGTGCTGTTCGAAACCGGAACGCAACTATTGTTGTGACCAGGAGAGAGCTGTTGGCCGTAGTTAAGTCTATAGGCACTGTCATAAATATCTCTATGGCAGGAAGTTCTTGTTAGAACCGACCAGTGCGGCATTGATGTGGTTGCTACGCTTCAAGAATCCGGAAGGGCAGGTTGCCAGATGGTATAGCGTCTTGAAGAGTATGACTTTGATTCGGAACATCGGCCTGGGAACCACTTCATCGAAACGCTGACGCACTATCGAGGAGACCCGTTCCAAGGATTGTACGCACTGCTGTCGTGCCGGAAGAGAAAAATGAAGCAACCTGCTTGAGACTACTGTCATAGATGATAGATGGACTGAAGACCAAATCCGAGCTGACCAGGAGTCTGACGAAGTTTTGAAGTGGTGTGATTGAGTGGAAGATGCAAGAAGCGCGGCCTAACTGGGAAACGGTAGCACCGTATTCGCGAGAGCTAAAATCGTATTGGGCTCAGTGGGGCTCTTTGGTAATGGAAAATGGTCTTCTAAGACGAGTGTTAGAAGACGAAGCTGGCCAATAGCAGACTTCAGATTGTGGTTCCGAAAGCAAGAATTCCGAAGTTTTTAAAACTTCTCATGATGGAACATCGGGAGGGCATCTTGGAGTCCGCAAGACTATAGAGAAGGTCAGAGAGCGATTCTATTGGGTTAATTGTAAGAATGACGTGAAGCTGGTGCCGGAGATGTACAACTTGCGCCGCTGCCAATGGCCCTTCCCAAAGAAAGGAGGGCCCTATGACCGGCAATACAACGTTGGCAGTCTTTTGAGAAGGATTGCGATTGATGTTGCCGGACCATTTCCCACGACGGAATTTGGAAATAAATTACATCTTGGTTGCAGTAGACTACTTCAGCAAATGGGTGGAAGCTTACGCATTACCAAATCAGGAAGCTGTTACAGTGGCTGAGACTTTAGTTAAAGAACTTTTCAGTCGATTTGGTTGTGCCGTTGAACTTCACTCCGACCAGGGACGGAATTTTGAATCAGCAGTGTTTCAAGAGGTGTGCAAAATATTGGGTATTCGAGCAAGACCGAACAACTGCCTTGCACCCGCAATCAGATGGCATGGTTGGAGCGCATGAACAGGACAGTTATCAAGTATCTATCAAAAGTTGTCGCAGACCACCAGCGAGATTGGGACCAGCAGCTACATCTATTCTTGCTGGCGTAATAGAGCATCGGTCACGAAACCACTGGCCAAAGTCCATCTTAGTGTGCTTTTTGACGAGAGCTGCGCTTACCATGCGATCTTAAGTTCGGCTTTAAACCAAATGAAGAAGTAGTTGAGATGACTATGTTTCGAACTTGCGGAGGCGAATGGATATATTCACGATCGGGTGAGGACCAATATCCATGAAGCAAGCGACCGCATGAAGGAACACTACGACATCAGAGCCAAATGAAGGCGGATATCAGTCTGGAGACCTGGTCTGGCTGTTCAATCCTCAGCGACGTCGAGGGCTTCTCGCTTAAGCTGCAACGATCGTGGGACGGCCTTACGAAGTGATAAAGCGAATTAATGACGTCATCTATCGCATCAGAAAGAAACCCAATGGTAAAGCAAGAGTGGTGCATTTTAATCGCTAGGCTCCTTATCTTGGGACAATCAAGAGGACGAGCAGATGGTCCGTTTGTAGACTCCCGAAGAAGAACTCAGCTATGAGGAGTTTATGGACAAGTATGGGGAATGGCCGCAAAGTGCGTCATGATGTAACAACGGAGATTCAGGAGGATTTGTTTTTGGCTCCTGAAGGGTGCGCGGTTAGCACATTGTGTTGCCCAAGATTTAAGAATGGGCAAGGGTAGCTACCGTATTCCAGAAGAAATTTGGTGGTGTCCAAGATCTCCGAAGCCTGAACCCTGAGGTGGGCAAGGCTCTGCACTTGCCAGGAAAGAACGGCCTTTATTCTACTTGGTGACCAAGAAGCCTCAGTTGGCAAGCAACCTACGGACGATGTGGACAGGCCTGATAAGTTTAAGAGAGCAGCTGTTGAGCTGGAGATCAATAAGATCAGGGTGCCAAAAATAGGCTGTGGATTGGATGGCTTGGACTGGAGGGTCGTAAGGAACATGCTCGAAGAAATTTTCGATATACTGGAATAGAGTTCCTAGTATGCAGCTACAACCGCGGTCAGCAGAAGGGAGGCGACGAACGGTAGCGTGCTATTTCTTCCGGACCTCGTCGTGTAGAATGGAGAGAACTGTTCGTATCTTCATGGAGGTGATAGTTCCTGTTCCGGGACGGAACAGATCTAAGGAGGGAGCAGTGTAACGAGCGCCAACTTTTCAACTGGCGGTTCCGATAGGCGTCCCTAGATGGCGCTGGCATAGCGGAAGAAGAACTACCTACGACGAATAACAGAGGCAGCACGGGTCGAAGATTCGAGAAATATTCTCCAGAATCTTCGAGGACGTTCTAGAAGGCCTTCGAACAATCTGACGTTCGCGCCAGCTATAAATAACGCGTCGGGTTGGCCAGGAGGCAGTCAATCGATACGAGTTCGATAGTGCGGTCGCGATTGAACTAGTACATGTAATATAAATATCGTTTACATAAATAAAGACATAGTGGTTAAGTGATATAGGTTAATAAGCATTTTTAATAGATTTTAATTACCGTAATTGTGTTAATAGAATAAGTGAATCTAAATATATCGCCTGTGTGTTTTTCTAAAACCCCGACAACGTTTTAAGAACGGAAAAACGTAACAATAGGTTACCAGACCAGGTGTTTTGGCACGTAGCCAGTGGTGTTGCCCCGAAAATCCCTCTCCTCCTTACTTACCTTGGTATCTATTTTTCTTCTGACGAAAAGGAAAATTGGGTTAAAACACCGGAGGGAAGATCATAGGTATAAAAATTAGGATGTATCGAAATTTGCGCGAAAGTTCAGGGTATATTTCTCTGGCCTATTTTCATAAAGTAATGGAGGTTGAATGTAAGCATTAATTTTCTGTCAGAAGTCTAGGGAAAACACACATTAATTGTAACAGACTGGAATATTAGTTATTTAGTTAGGTCGAGTGTACGGATTTTAAGTAATTGTACTTATTTTACGATAATAAATGTTTGTCAAAATTAAAAAGTATAACATCAATTTTTGTGACTTAAATAAAAATAATAGAGATATAAAGTATATTCTGGGTTTTTTGACTGGTCTGGAGAAGCTTATTGTTTCGACTAAATGGCAGTGAACAGGTTTTTTTCTTTTCGTTAAATATTTGTAAAGTTATTGTTGTGTTACCTTTTTTATACATACAATACTCGTTTGGATTTATTTTCAAAATTGGAAAAAAAATGTTATAGTTGGAGTAAGTAGTGAAACATTATTTTTTTTAAATTACATTTATACATATTTCTCCAAAGAATCAACGCAAAAGGTCATAGTTTAGGCAAAAAATAAAAATAAATTATTTTTTCAAAAAGAATTTTGAAAGGCGAGTTGATTTAATGAGGTAAATAAATCCAATTTTTTAAAATTATTAAATATATATATTTTATTGAAACAATCGGGGGGCCCTTATTTTTTCTAATTATTAATTATTTTCTTAACATCAAAAAGGAAAAGAAACAATTTTTTTTAAATTATAATTAAGAAAAAATAGGTTACTATTTTTTTGTGCACACCAAAGTGGGGCAAGAAATTAAAAAAAAATCATAAATAATTAGAAAAAAAACGCAATATTAAGAAGAAAACATGCATTCAATGTTTCAGAAATCATAAAATTAAATAAAATTATTTTTTTATATATACATCGAGTAGAGGGGGAGACACATTGAATATAATAAATAAAAATATTAAAATTCTATTAATAACTAAATTATTTTTTTCAACGTCTGTCAGGGAAATTTTAAATTAATAAATTAATTTTATTTATAACACTCGAAATAGAGGTAAGGACGACCAAAACTTTTTCTTATAATTAAATTATTTTTTTTACAATAAAATTTATTATCTTTTAAAATATTTTATTTTTTTTTTATTATTTATTTGCTGTACAGTTTTTTACACCAAACACTATTTTTATAAAAAATATATAATTATAACGCCACTAAAAATATTTGAAGAACACTTAGATTTTTTTTTATCATACTTAATCTAAGAAAAACATAATTTTTATATTTTAGGCACAGATATCTATTAATATCTAAAAAATGAATATTTGTACCGAATAGGTTTTCGAGAAATGCTTCTCCTACGAAATTTAAATTATTGGTTTTTTACAAAATTTTAATTTTTTTTGAGTACATATATTTCAGGAAAAAAGTTCCGATGTTACTATATAAGCATTTTATTTATGTCTACGCAGAAGTATCCCAAAACATAATAACCTTGTCACAGCATTACATTAACCTTTTACTGTTAAGCTTGTCTCGACAATGCAAAGTTAAGCAAATGACAAGGTTGTCGTAAGCTTACATGTTATCTGGGAAATAAATACTTAATTATTGTTATTTTGAATGGGACATCTCTGCATATTATTTACGTTTTCATTAATATTCTACACCAAAACTAAAGTAATTTATTTTTATCTTAGCCTATCATATTTTTCAATGCAATGTTATTTGCCTTTTTTTTTGTAACTGTAACGTATTTTTCCCCATATTTGTCATAAGTGATAAATCTGTGCGTACATATATATTAACAATCAATAGAATTATAAGAACCATTTGCTATTTTTTTTATAGTTAGTATCATAAATTTACGGAG
Source organism: Protaetia brevitarsis (assembly GCA_004143645.1). Taxonomy (NCBI): domain Eukaryota; kingdom Metazoa; phylum Arthropoda; class Insecta; order Coleoptera; family Scarabaeidae; genus Protaetia; species Protaetia brevitarsis. Next base: position 8,643 of record RXPK01000662.1, read on the forward strand.
ACAATAGACATATTACCTTTTTAACAAAATTCTATTACAAATAAATTTAACCCAGTGGCAACACAGTTTTTTCTATACCATACCATAATTGTCATAATTAACTATATGTATAAGATATTTAATATTGAAAGAATTTCTCCGCAATAATTCCAAAAAATATATTTACGGATCTTTTGATTTTGCCCATCATCTATATAGGTTTATTTCCTGTATTAATTTTCAGAAAAGATCTATCAAAAAAAGAGCGAAAAAACTTATTTATAACCAGAAATACAAACATAAGAACATAAGAAAGAGTATTTTATTCTTCAAAGATCAAAAGCCATCGACATTTTCTTTGAAATCGTCTTTTATTCTCGGAAACACTGCAAAATATTTTGTTAATACAGCATGAATATTATTATTATTATTATTAACAAAAATAAATTAACGTATATATTTACTTAAAAAAAGTCTGCATGTTTTTAATTCTAATCACCTGCACAGAAAAACTAAGACATAAAAATAAAATCAAAATAATTCCACCTAAATGTATTTCTAATTTGCGGAATTCTATAAATATTTTCAACAGTGGTAGGGGTAGATTTAAGATACGCCACTTCCACCTTGCCTTTGAAACGGTTAGTAAACTGAGGCCGTAATTTAAACGTGCAAACTCTATTGGAAGTGTAGCCGGTTCATTATGTTAAAAACACTACAGTTTAACATTCTCATGCCGACCTAACTTATATAATATGTAATTAATTATTTCATGTTATTAGGAATTATTTTTTTGTGTGACTTATTTTGACCTGTGATAACTTGTGCCATCTGATTCTTCTTCAGTGGATTAAATTTAGATTTACCTGGAAAATATGAAGTGGTAAGCAAGTTTTTTAATATCTGCTTTTCTGTTTCATTGTTAATAGGAGTTTTTAGTATTTATATTTGTTATGATTTCCTAAATATATTAATAATATTATAATATATAATATTTTTACGTTTAGACAATCTTTATAGAAAGCAACAGGTATCTGTCTGGGAACGCGTATATTTGATTGAGTTTAAAAATAGGCTATTTCTACGTAGCTAATTTTTTTTTTTATTCAAACATGTGCGATATATGTAAATCTAATTTATAGTGTACGATTTCTTGTTCTTTGCCAGATAACTTAAATTACATAACCTAACAAAATTAAACAATGTTTTTCCTGAAATTAAAACATAACTTTTCTAGTTTAATTTTATTATTTTTCCGTTATTAAAAACCCGAACTTTTAACTGTAAGTGTGATATTGGTAAAAATAAATTGTTAAATATTGGTAGATATTTTTCGTGTTTCGAATAAATTTTACTTTGGAAATTGTTGGCCAGTAAAGATGCCATAAATATCAACATGGATTGAAAATGTCAAATTTTTAAGTTTATTTTATAGATGTGTGTAACTGATTTAAGAATTTTCTTCGCTGCTGCCAACTCCAAAATATATGTTATTGTGTATTTATTGCGATAATCATTTTTAATTTGCTCCAAAAATTAACTATTTTCTCTTTTAACGCAACAGTTTTTAGTTTAAGTAATATTGGATCTGCAGAAAGCAGTTTATGTTCATAAGTGAATGGGTAAAAGAATTAAAATGCATTCCTATAGGTAAATGAATGATTTGCGGGTTTTGTTTGCAACATGCTTTTTACCCCTTCAACAGTGAGGTTATGTTTCTTGAATTTCAAAGAAAAACAAACAATTTATATTTTATTGTATATCGCAAACATGGACTATTATTTAAAAAAAAAATGTTTGTTTTCTTGACATTTCATATAAGAAAGAAGTAAAAAAAGCCAGTTTAATACTTTTACTTGTCATCTGCGCCAACGAAAAGTGGTTTTATTATTTGTTAATATTATATTATGTACATTTTATTCTCAACTTTACTCAGTAAATTTCAATAAAACCAACCTACACATGCACATCTGTGCAAGGCATAATAACTATTTTAATAAACACTTTCTAAAGTTGTTTAGCAGAGAAGGTACATTTAAAAAAATCATCTCTCGATTCAAAGAGTGATTTAAGTTTTCCCCAAACTCAAAGACTAACGAGTTAAAATACTTCAAGGTCGCAAAATACTGAATAAGGAATAACTGTTGTTATGTTTGGAATAGAGCAAGGCTACCTTTGTAAAATATAGGCTAATTGCACTCACTAATGTTTCTTTTTTGTTCATGATGCCAATTTTCAAAGAGTTCAGTTGAGTTACAAGAAAATTTATGATTGTGCGTAATGAGATGCAAATATTATTTATATGCAAGTATACGAATATTTTTTTTGTACCATATAGTTATTACATTTCATCTACGCATTGTTTCAAAATAATTTTAATATTTCCTGTTTAATATGTCAATTTATAGTTTGTATTACCTTGGGCAACTGTTCAATGCTTTTGAATGCGTTTTTATTGATTTATGTGGGATTTTCTTCACCTGAATTGCTATGCATTGGCAAAAATACGTCCATACATTAATAAAAGTGTGAAATATTACTTAATAATTTGTTAGTTTACTGTCTATTATACTATTCTTGTTGATAATCTTGGGTGATACAAATTTAATTGTTGATAAATACTTTGCTATTGAAAAGATATGGAAAAATGTTGCCACTCCTAGATTTGACAGTAAATAAGGCGGTTAATTTGAAATTAATATTTTGTTTAAACCTTAATTTCTTTTTCAGTTAGCGATAGATTGATTTACATTTGTATAATAGGGTGCACAACGTGAAATAGAATTATATATTAACTCATTCCACTAAATTGACGATATTTTTGTTAAATTGCTGCTAAAATATTTTATGTGGGTTCCATAGTTATTCTAATTTCTATTTTTTTTCGCTTTAATATATACAAATAAAGGAATGGAAATATAAACCACCATTAATTTTTAGTTTAAGTTTAAAGCGAAAAAACAAGAGCAAAACATAGTTATAAAAGCTTGATTCTCGGTATAGTATTTTTAGATAGATTGCTTCTTGTGTTATAATGTGAATTAAACAGGTTGAAAACTGCTGTTTTTTCTTTTTTACAAGCTTCCCGGTAATGGCTGTATCATATGAGCAATTTTATAACTTAGATGTTTAGGATAAATCATAAAATTTATATTATCGAAAGTCAGTATTGATTCCTGACTATCAAAAAACGTAAAAATAACAATTCTTAACTAGTTTGTTATCATTATACTCTACCACTTCCTGGAGCTATCAAAAAAAATAAATCAAAAACATTTAAACATCCTCCCACAAGGATTTTACAACTTCAAAGGTTTTTAACCTATAAAAGAACGAAAAATAAAAGCAACTTAGTTCTGGTTTTCACCTAGGTATTTCTAGATCCCTCCGACCACATCAGAAAAACAATCTGTTCACACTTTTTATGATGTAAGTCGCGTCTCCAAATAAACTGCATTTCGGCAAGCGTACGGCCTAAAAATATGTCTTAGCTCCTCCGCTGGTTAACCCGGTGATATTAAGGTGTTATCGCATCTAGGAGAATGAGGAAATAAAGTTCATTGGCCAAGATAGACGCAACATCTCGCTGTTGCGCTATATAGTGCATAAATAGTGCAACACTGACGTAAGGACGGCCAGATGTTGAGCAGATTATTTCTTATTAATTTCCTGTAGCGTGCTTTTAAATACTTTCCTGATTACAGTATTTAGGCTGTTTTTTTTTAAGCAAATTCTTTAATAAGATTGGCCACACTGGCCTACTTTGAAATTCTACTTCAAATTTTGACAGGAGTGTCAAATAAAACGATTAACCTAAACATATGTCAATTTTCGGTCTAATTTTGTAAGTTTTTTCCGGATTTATTTCTTGTAAAACGTTTTATTATACCATGTGATTAAAAATGATTGTCGTAAGAAAAAAACTGTTTTCCGGAAAAGAATTATCTATACTTATTACCAATTTAATGAGCGAAGTTAGCTACATACAAATGTCATACATTAATTGAATTCTCTTGACATTGAGCGTCATTGGCGTGCATGTTGTAGTATCTTTCGATTATTTATCTTATATATTTTTTTCAAATCATTTATATTTACATCTAATATCACCAACAATAGTATTTCTGAATACTGTAAGAAAATAAGGGAATTTATCTGTGGTAATAGCTCAACAAACAGGTAAAAAATCAATATTAACATTAAGTGAAATAGTTTATTACATTTTATAATTTTATAGGCTTATCATACGCTTCGGCGCAAGGAGCTGTCAAAAGAAAGTTACATTTTCATCCCTATAAAGTTTCTACGGTACAGGAATTATTACCATTAGATCACGATAGACGATTGGAATATTGTCATTGGTTTAATAACAATTTAAGGGACGATGATTTGCTAAACAAATCATTTTTCTCGGATGAAGCCTGGTTTTATCTAACAGACTATATCAATTTACAAAACTATTGTATCTGGTCTGCAGAAAATCCACACGAATTTCGAGAAACGCAATTGCATCCGTAAAAGTTGGAGTTTGGTTAGCTATGTCCAGGCAACGAACAATAGGGCCAATTTTCTTCGAGGAAACTGTAACAGCCCAACGTTACCAACAGATGTTGGAATTGTGTATTGCAGAGTTACAAGAAAATGAGCTTGAAGCAGGTTATTTTCAGCACGATAATGCTCCGGCACATACTGCTCGACAAACCTGCTAATATCTTCAACAGTTTTTTGCTGACAGGTTCGTAGAGAACAAAGATGGCCACCAAGATCGCCTGATCTAACCCCATTAGATTACTTCATGTTCGGCTATCTAAAAAATAGGATCTATAGAAACCGCATGCATACCATAGAAGAACTGAGAGATGCAGTTTTGTCACTTAATAATTATACTAATTGTATGTATATATTTAAAGTAATAAATAAATTTAGTTAACACCAGTTAGTACTGAATTGTAAATCACAATTTAGTAAAGTTAATTAATTACATTTCATTTTTACAAGCAGAAACACCAATCCATAGTCGTTTATATAATGCGAGTTCAAATATAGGTTACGTTTTCCTTATTTATGACAGATCCGTTTATTTTCTTGTGTTCCAACACTGACATAGTTCAAACCTTCACTACAAACACGCGGCATATACCTACACCTTGTTACTATTTATAGGAGCGGAATTGACAATCATTTTGAATCTCTGTGTATGTCAATTTTCGGTCTAATTTTGTAAGTTTTTTTTTCCGGATTTATTTCTTGTAAGACATTTTATTATATATATTATATCAAATATTTTTGTATTTTAGCATCACCTTTAATACTATTATCTTTTTAACTTAAAATTACTTAAAAGAAATATTTTTTGCACACATTTAAGTGACTGGTAAAAACTGTCAAAGTGATTAGTGCGTGCATGCACTGTGACCAACGATTAAAAAAAAACACTCTAATCAGCAGCAGTGTTGCCAATTAACAGAAGGCATATTCCACTAGATCGGAATTATAATTCCACCAGAAAATCACTAGAATTAGGAAAGAAATTACTTTATAAAGTATTTTAAGAAAAGCAAAAAAAATATTTTATATATTTATGTAATTAATACTTTTCCTACTATAAATCCCCTTTCATTTAATTTTTTTTATTTATTATAATTCGCACAATGTTACTTTTAAAAACCTATTACCCAAAGTACATTTTATTTTGTCTATTATATATGAATTTAATACAACACTAATTAGTTAGTCGTCAAATATTAATAATTTACAACAATATACAGTGGAACCTCGTTAAGTCGGACCCCGTGAACCCGGATCAATTTTGATGAATATTTTTTTTAGAAACGGACGTTGTATTAAATACTTTTGTCCTTATTGTTTAAAATGACTTTAAAAATAATAATTGTTCGGTTTGTTTTGTGCGTGTATTTGTTTATCTACCAAATTAAGTCATTTTTCGGTAGATACTGCCTTATTTTTTTTTTTGTTTTACCCTAGTGTCTGTGTAACCCAAAATTTCGTTAACCTAGATCAGCTCTGGTCCCAATTGATCCAGGTTAACGAGGTTCCACTGTACAGCTATACAACTGTAACCATGTTTTATAACATCTTATTCATATCCTTATTTATTTTATTATTTTATTTTGGACTTCGTGTTCAATGAACTCACTAGATTTATTATTAAAGAAAATCCATTCTAAACTTTTCACTAGACACTAGAATATGATTTGTGTACACCAGACGTGCTTTCAATACACCAGATTTAGTTGAAAATTCACTCAAAAAGTTGGCAACACTGATGAGCAGTATTACGCTCGCACAATTGCCAGATGGTCTATAATATCTTTCTGTCTTTGTTTATTTCCCCCTCTAAATCTGATGCAAGTCTTGTATGTCTTACGGAAAAGATTATTTCAACATTGGAGGAAACAACAATTCCTTTTGTGACTTTTTATTGTTAGATCTGTCAAAGGCATTTGAATGCATTGATCACCAAATATTGATACAAAAACTTGAGTGCTATGGAATCAAAAAGTTTGTTCGCGTCGCATGAACTATTTGCACTATTATACACTTTTGTGTGCAAAAGTGCATTATGCACTTTTGCACACATCATGTATAGGAAACAAACGGTTTCTATTTCAACTGACGCCAAAACCGTCTATTCTAATGATATCAAAGTAAATAAGGGCGTTCCACAGGGTAGTATCTTGGGACCTCTGCTTTTCTTTCGAAGTACGAACGATCGACTGTAATTTCATAACTATTAATTACGCGGATGATACTTCCTTCCTCGTGATGGGTGACAACTTGGACACCGTAACTGTAGAGCTGTTTCAGACTCTCTAGAATGCATTGAGAAATGGTTGCAGGACGACAAATTGCAAATTAATCGTGCAAAGTCAGAATTAATATTGTTAAAACCCAAAAATCAAAATTATCCTACTCCTATATTACGTACGTAATATAGGAGTATTACGTACTGCTGTGTATTAACTGAAGTAAATAAGAATACTAAACTGATTTTTAAAAATGAACAAGAAAATAAAATATTAGCTAAATCAACGGAAAAGATATTAATGAACACAAAAGAACTATTAATCTCAGAGTTACCCTCGCGTGGACAAATGCTTCTAATCCCCCAAACGAGGTGATACAAAATTAAAAAATGAAACAGCAAAATAGATTAACAGAAAAATTAACTCTTACAAAATATAATGAGAGAAAAAACTAAAATAAATCTTCCTAAACAAAAAATAATTATTGATCTTATATCTACAAAGTGCACACATTAATACATTAACAATTATTACAATAAAAATTCCTTGATTGACTATAATTAAAAAGAATATAAAATGAATTACAAAATGGCAACAAAAGATTAAAGAAATACGTCTACTCACGTCAATAGTCGAACAAGGAACTCCTTAACAAAATCCTACAATTGTTTTTCTTACAAAAATCCCTCTCTCAAAATTCGTACAACGCAGACGTAGAAAACATTACAATGACAATATTTAATAGAATACGCATTAAATCAGCACAAGCGAACAATAGACATTTGAATGACTGGATTAATTAAAAAAAAAATCTTAACCGTACAAAATTAAAATCATACAACAAACTCTTAAACTAAAATTATTCAAAACAAAACAAAACTGTGAAAATTGTAAATTGAAAATCAGCTGTTCAGACAATCAACAACCATAATATGCAACATAATAATTGATCTTATATCTACAAAGTGCACACATTAATACATTAACAATTATTACAATAAAAATTCCTTGATTGACTATAATTAAAGAAGAATATAAAATGAATTACAAAATGGCAACAAAGATTAAAGAAATACGTCTGCTCACGTCGAAGTCGAACAAGGAGGTCCTTAACAAAATCCTACAATTGTTTTTCTTACAAAAATCGCTCTCTCAAAATTCGTACAACGCAGACGTAGAATATTACAATGACAATATTAAATAGAATACGCATTAAATCAGCACAAGCGAACAATAGACATTTGAATGACTGGATTAATTAAAAAAAAATCTTAACACTATAAAATTAAAATCATACAATAAACTCTTTAACTAAAATTATTCAAAACAAAACAAAATTGTGAAAATTAAAAATAAAATAATGAAAATAAATAAAAATATGCAACTTAAAATACACTCAGCGGAAAATGGGTTGTCCAAACCACAGCAGTACTTTATATAAACTCAATTTTAACCAGTCATGTAGAGGCTTTTTTAAAAAAAATAAAACCTGGATTTTATATGGAATCTTTGAGTCATTAATATTTCTCTTTAAAAATAAACATCTGCTCGATCAAACTCTATTATTACATGATTATCACACTAGAAACAAAAACAATTACTGATGCTACTCTAAAACTAGATTAACTTTAACCCAAAATAGTCTAAATTATATCTATTTAAAAATTTTCAATGTTTTACCAAATGAGCCCAAAATAATCAGTTCTTTGGCACTTTAGCACAATGAAAAGATGTTTCCATGTTCACCAACTTTCCTAAAGAAAATCGTTTTTAAATAACCTCAGACATTTTTTTTTCTCTAACTTAAAGCCTTTCAAATCTACGTCATGGTATCATGTCAAGACACAATAAAACTCGCATCCATTTACTCTGCCATGACATCTCAAATACTGTCGCTTTATTAATACCCCGACCAAATATAAAATTAAACCAAAATCACTATCGAACATATCGATTAAACATCTTCTCGACAAATCCTCACTGCTACTCACGAGAAGTTCAGTACTCGTCCGAAAATCGTCTCGGAATTATGCCAAACGAAATGCTTTGGTAACAAATAGAACGGGTGATAAGACAAGAAAGTTGATTTCTTTTGGCTATGAACTCACCAGCACGTACGCTAAAGTTGATGAGCAAAATTAAGATCGTAAATGTCATCAGTAAAGTTAGAAATAAGAAGAGAAACTCCACACCGAATAGAAACATTGAGGTAGTGACAAAAATTGAGGATCATCAGCGCAAACAAATAGTTAGGTAACTTTTTTCAAGGTTAATTATTTTATAGCTCGTAGTGACACTCCACTGATGTGTTTTCGAATGTATGATATAATAGTCAAAGATTCATTGTAAAGCAATAAACCACATTTAAAGCTTTTGCGCTTAACAAAATTCAAATTTTGTGCAAAATAATTTCGGCAAATTTAAATTTTATTGATTGTGAGGGACACCATAGAATAAACTTGAAAAGGCTTTTGAAATAAAGGTGAAACGTTGTTATATCCTACATTTCTACAGAGTGTTTCACCAGCAGAGATTTCTCTATAACTCGTAAACAGTGGCAGTTAGGAAAAAAAGTTTTTATAAATTCTTGTAGGATTACAATTTTTTAATAACGCAAAATTAACGCGATTTATACAGGATGTTTCGTAACCTCGGTACAGTTTTCAACTTTCTTTTCTTAAATACAATACCCTCAATATTGTTGCATTTTTAAAAGCGCCAGTAAATTTTAAAAACACAAGATATAACATACTTTAACGCTAAACTCATTAATTTCCAAGATTTCATCTATTTCGGTAGACGCGGCGTGCGTTATTTCGAGTATATTACAAGTAGATTTGATTTACGTTTGATGGAACTCAGTGGCGGCTCGTGGTCGGAAACGTAGGGTGTTCACAAAATCAAGAACATGCAAATTTTTAACTAAAATCCAATCATTTCTTTCGTACATGACCTTCTTAAATTTTCTTCTAAAGTCCCTAAATTTGCCCTTTGTAGTTTGCGTCAAATCAAGTTCTGATTTTGGTCTGCCCATACTTTTAACTTGAATTTTTTGTTCATAACTAAACGAATTAAAATTGTCTTTCAAATATTGCACAGTAAAACTGTTCGCATTCACAGTTCTTATTTATATATTGTTTAGTGTTTACTTACAATACTACTTTGTTTGTTTTGTGTGCATTTCATTATCTTTTTTACGTACTGTATATTTCATTTCATTACTTTTTTTACGTACTATATAAATTCTTTTTTGATTGTCTGCTGCACCAAAGCGTATTAGTGACGGCTTTGCTTTGTCGGCTTTTTGCAGGGAATTTAACGATGCGGCGTAGTTTTTAACTGCGGCTGCGCTGTTGCCAATTTATTTTTGTTTTTCTAAAAAATCAATTATTATTTGTATCTTTGAGGGAAATGTACGTTTTTTGGGAACAGTTAAAGATTTACGAGTTTAAGTTTGTGATTTTATGTGCGCGGGTTTAATAAACGTATTGCTGTATATGAAGTACCTCAAACGAAAATTTAAATCAGTGTTTTAAATAAATAGATAGTTTTTTTTTTAACAAATATATTGTCTAATATCCTTTTTTTTACAAAGTTAAATTTAAGATATTTATAAATTAACACTAAGTATTTAAGTTGTTACAACCATGATTATTGAGTTAATTATATCAACTTTTATCATCTACAATTCTTTGAAAATCTTCTTATACCTAAAACTAAAATATAAAATTAAATTTACTACAGACCTGTATTAATTACTCATCTAAACTGCACGAGTGTGATTAAACATTGAGCACTGGCTTAATATCAGCAACAAATTAATAGATTAATATATTAAAATTTTTTATTTCCAAGCAAAAGAAAACAACACATGTGAGCCACCCCGATATCTATATCACACTGGCTCTCTCGCTCGTACGTACGAAGCAGAGAGCCAGAAAACAAACAAAAAAACCTGGAAACAAATCCGTCCAATACGGAAAAATATAGCAATAGTGAAATAAATAATATAATGTTATATATAGTCACAAAAATTCTGTTAAAACTTAAAGTATAAAGAAATATACCGTTATCCTAAAATATCAAAACAACTTTCAAATGAAAATAACATTAAATTAAGAAATTTATTCAGATAATTGTTTTTTTTTCTAAATAAAAAACTACAGCAGTGTGTTATTTAATAAATTAAAATAATTACGCACCCTTGGTTTCATCATAAAACTGTCACCAACAAACAGTATTAGTTCTTATGGTAGTTACGACCTGTGAACGGTGAGTCATTCATAAACAAAACATATAATATAGTTCATCCGTAAAACACGATATCTGAACGTTAATGTCCATCGATTTGTTAACGTGACCCGAGAACGCAACGAAAGCGAGCACAGGAGCACACTCAATTTGTGCACCGTTCATATGGAATCTGCCGTATCCCTCCCCACCTCCGCTACGTCCTTTATGCGACTAGGCATTGGATAAAATCAACGTAGTCCCGCCTACTTGGCGCACGTGCTCCGTCGTCGGTCGCTTGCTCGCGATGTACATACATATGTATAGAAAGGAACGTCGCGTCGTTTATTCGTTTCGCTGCGTTATATTTCACGAATATATATATTAAGATCGAGTAATAGATTTTATTAGTTTGTAATGGACGATTTGTTTAGGGGGTTCACGCGCTCATGTGCTCCTATATAGAAACCGCCACTGGTAGATATCCCTTCAAAGTCGGTAATTGTAGCAAAAATTACGTAACATTGACTATAATGAAGTAGTTGTGTCTATAGCAGCGATAATCACAACTAAATGTGCTACTTGGGAGAGGAATCCATGCTGCTGAAACGGCCTGTATATTTTTATAAGAGATCTAAAAACCAAGAAAAAGAAAGAAACAGATATATACTCGTCAAAAAAAAATACCACTTATTGTAGCTGTTACAACATACATCAAGTATATTTTTAAATAAAACATGCGTGTTGACAGTTGTCGAAACAATATTTTTATATAGACACGCATTGTAAAATACCCGTAAAAAATAAAATTTGGCCGACTCTTGATCATTTCTTTGTGAGATGTGTACTTTAATAGTTTTATTACGATGCACACGTTTTATTTGATTGCCGAAAAATCCAACAAAATCTCTGTGAAATATTTTATGATGACCTTGAAATCACCTATATAATATAAAACCCTACAAATTTTTAAATTAAAGTTATCTATCATTTTAACGTTTACAGTTTTAAAAATAATCGCGGCAAATTTAAATTTTGCTTAAACAAAGTTTTTATATCATATATTGCAGAACATTACCCTTAGAATAATGTCTTTGGCGTAAAACTTAAAGAAAAAAAAATAATATAACAGAAAGAAGCACCTGTTTGCCAATAAATTGACCCTAAATCGTGTTGTTCTTTTGCACACGTTTCCTCGACAAACACATGCGAAAAAAAAATATATTTCATTCGAAAGAAAATATTCGTGAAGATAATGAACGCCGGTCACCTATTTTTAAGATACAATTTTCTGACGTAAAAGAGTTGTATGTAAACACGGTGAATTTGTTATGTGGTCTGCATTGTCAGATTATAAAGAGAAACATATGTGGGGTTTCGCAAGAAAGATTTTTTTTTTTTTTGGTAGCACGATTTTAAATGAAATGCAAAATCATGTGATTGTCGGTATTTTAGGAATCTTTAAGATTGCTGCTGTAAGTGAAATTAATTTATTTTAAATCTCAGGTTATGTTATTATTGTTAATTAACACTCAGATCACAATAAATAACACTGTATTTATTAATTATATGAGTAGTAGCAAGATTTTTTCGACATTCTTAAGAAGAAATTAATAATTACACTTATTTATAATTGTCACAAAGCATTTTACATTCCTGGGAAGAATTCGGTTGACGTCAAACTTGTAAAACACAGCACCACTTCTTTATATAAATAAATAACCTTTTCTCAGGCCACTAAATTACTTTACCACAAATAGTTACTTATACCATCTATATTTCAATCATTATCATCGTATGTGTGTAGTATGTAAGAGCAGGCGATATTATTAAAACGAGACAGCTGTTGTGTCTTGCCAAATAATTAGATTCGATCTTGTGTTACCTCTACACGGCATTATCTGTAAGATACACCGTATTTTGGCAATGTTTCTAATGATGTGCGCACATGTTTTGTACTTCTGGATGAATAGTTTACGAGTGTATGTAGATTATAGTACGTTCTTAATCGCTAATCTTACTGGAACGTCAGTTTGATTAATCGTACCGCAAATTTATGCATGCTACTATGCACAGGTGTTATTTAGGTAATTTTCGAGTTATTTCGTTATTTATTAATTATATTTTGAACATAATTTTCGCAGTAGAAGATAAAGTCTTATAAATCTAACAATTAATCCACTAGGGATGTTTAAATTTCCCGCAATTATTTACAATGTTGTGACATAAACATTAAAACATAAAATTATTTATGATTTTGTATTTAGATTCATATACACAGAGATTCAAAATGATTGTCAATTCCGCTCCTATAGATAGTAACAGGGTGTAGGTATATGCCGCGTGTTTGTAATGAAGGTTTGAACTAAGTCAGTGTTGGAACATAAGAAAGTAAACGGATCTGTCATAAATAAGGAAAACGTAACCTATATTTGAACTCGCATTATATAAACGACTATAGATTGGTGTTTCTGCTTGTAAAAATTAAATGTAATTAATTTAACTTTACTAAATTATGATTTTACAATTCAGGTGTTTAACTAAATTTATTTATTACTTTAAATTATAACATACAATTAGTATAATTATTAAGTGACAAAACTGCATCTCTCAGTTCTTCTATGGTATGCATGCGGTTTCTATAGATCCTATTTTTTAGATAGCTGAACATGAAGTAATCTAATGGGATTAGATCAGGTGATCTTGGTGCTCACCTTTGCGCTCTAACGAACCTGTCAGCAAAAAACTGTTTGTCGAGCAGTATGTGCTGGAGCATTATCGTGCTGAAAATAACTTGCTTCAAGCTCATTTTGTTGTAACTCTGCAATAAACAATTCCAACATCTGTTGGTAACGTTGGGCTGTTACAGTTTCCTCGAAGAAAATTGGCCCTATTATTCGTTGCCTGGACATAACTAACCAAATTCCAACTTTTACGGGATGTAATTGCGTTTCTCGAAATTCGTGTGGATTTTCTGCAGACCAGATACAATAGTTTTGTAAATTGATATAGTCTGTTAGATAAAACCAAGCTTCATCCGAGAAAAATGATTTGTTTAGCAAGTCATCGTCCCTTAAATTATTATGAAAACCAATGACAATATTCCAATCGCCTATCGTGATCTAATGGTAATAATTCCTGTACCGTAGAAACTTTATAGGGATGAAAATGTAACTTTCTTTTGACAGCTCATTGCGCTGAAGTCACAGTATCTGAAGTGTATGATAAGCCTATAAAATTATAAAATGTAATAAAACTATTTCACTTAATGTTAATATTGATTTTGTACCCTGTTTGTTGAGCTATTACCACAGATAAATTCCCTTATTTTCTTACAGTATCCAGAAATACTATTGTTGGTGATATTAGATGTAAATATAAACGATTTGAAAAAAAATATAAGATAAATAATCGAAAGATACTACAACACGCACGCCAATGTCGCTAAATGTCAAGGAAATTCATTTAATGTATGAAATTTGTATGTAGCTAACTTCGCTCATTAAATTGGTAATAAGTATAGATAAATTTTTCCGGAAAACAGTTTTTTTCTTACGACAATCATTTTGAATCACATGGTATATTTCATTATAAATATAATATGTTATTACTTTTATGTTTAAAGTCAGGTTAAATCGTTAAATGAATCACCTGGCACTAAAATAACCCTAGTAGCAAAATTTAAATTTCCCACAATTATTTTTAGTAACTTAAACAGAAAGACATCAAAGTAACTAGTAATTTAATACAAAATCATTGGTAATTTCGTGTTTCAATGTTGAAGTTACTAAAAATAATTGCGGGAAATTTAAATTTTGCTACTAGGGAATCGACAAAACAGTGTTACCATTTATTATTATTATTTAGTTACTAAAATCGCGGAAAAAGTTTGTTTAATGGGAATACACTCATCATATTTTATTGTTATTTATTGTTATACAGTGTGTCCCACATCTATTTTCCCACGCATTTACTCGGAAACTAATAGAGATAAAAATTTGCAGTAAAATCCAGTGGAAATCAGAGGACATTGTACATCAAATTCTGCCATTATAACACACCCCGTATAAATAGCCTTTTACCCTACTAATTGTAAAAATAGAAAAATCATAATAAAGCTTCAAAATTAATAAACTTGTCTATTGATATAAATCAAATGAACTATAACAGAAATAAGTTTTTATCCTTAACATAATTTCCAGCATAATACATGGTCTCAAAGTAGATCTCTTCATAAAAAGCTAATAATGGGGGACGGGGTACCCCATACCCCCGCATTTTTTTAATAATAAGTTTATTCATTATTCATCAAAAAAAGATCGCTTTTATATAGAAAACGGTGATGCATAATAAATTTAGAAAATTAATAATAGTAATAATAACTCAAAAATAAATATATGTACCTGTCTATTGTGATGAATTTGATATGCACTTATCTACGCATACGTGAGTTTAATTAATTATTCTACTAATACTAAAATCATCTACTTATTCTATTTTGAGAATTAAAAAAGAAAATATATTTTTTTTTGATTCAATATTTTATTCCTTTCAAATAATATGTTCAAAATGCCGACCATTTACCATTAGGCAATGTTCATACCTATGAAGAAGCTCTGTTGTGCAGCTTCTTCTTATTATCTCTGGAGAAATATCTTGGCAAGCTTGACATATTTTGTTTTGTAAGTCCAAAACATTAACTAGTCTTTCGGCATAAACAATCTGCTTTAAATATCCTCACAGGAAAAAATCTAGGGGTGTCATATCTGGTGAGCGTGTGGGCCACTTAATTGGTCGTCTATTTCCAATCAGTTCTGATGAAACTGTGCCCCAAATACTGGCGAAGTATGTGCGAATTATGAGGCAAAATAGCGTCCTATTGCCACCACATTGTACATCTCTCGATCAAAGGAATATCTTGAAAAAGAACTGGTAATGAATTGCTTAAGAATTCTCTGTACCTTTGCATGGTAAGAGTACCTTGATAGAAGGAAGGTCCAATTAAATGGCCATTGAATAAGCCACAACAAATTGAATAACATTAAAGGTTTGTTCGCTGGTGTTACACTTTCTACACTGGCTTGTGATTAAAATAAGATAGAAGATTTACTCTGTAGGTACCTAAGAAAGATAAAATATACACCAGTGTTATTGGTGTAGCACCAACGAACAAACCTTAAGTTGAAGGTACTAAATATAATTGCGGGAAATTTAAATTTTGTTAACTGAGATTTTTGTTAAACATAATAGTAGTGCATCGTGCCGTTATTTATTAAAATAAATGCTAGGATCCTTACATTATTGCAAGCAGAAAAAATGCACTATTAGAATATATCATAGCCAACTTTATCCATTTAAAAATAAAAATCGGTTGTGCTTCCTAACTCAAAAATGTCGTTGTTTTGGCATTAAATTCCCTAAAAACATAATTCATCTTATAAAATTTTTATTTATAAAATATATACATTAACAATAAAATCGTTTGCCGTTACTAGATCCAACAAATTGTTACATTAAAAAAAATAAGCTGCAATTAAAATGTTGAAGTTAGGAGAACTATCATTGTACTAGAGACTAGAGAATAGCAAATTAAAAGAAGCACTTTTATTATGGAAATCTTCCATGCTATACGCAACCCTAGTCCCTAACAGCCAAATTTAAATTTCCCGCAATTATTCTTAGCAACATCAACGTTGAAACATAAAATTACCCACCATTTTGTACTACATTAATAGTTATTTTAATGCCTTTATTCGTTGAATTCACTAATAATTGTAACGGGAAATTTAAATTTGGCTATTAGGGGATAATAAAGTGCTGTACAGATTTCGGACCGCCTGTATTGCCGATGAGTGAGACAGAGTGCCGCACAATACATTCTAATACATGTTGTTCCAGTCTGTTTTACTAGTTAAATCTCAAATGGTAAGAGACAGTGAAAAATCCGCACTCAAAACATTATAAACGCATGGCGTTGATATCTTGTCATTCTATATGTATATAATTCGATTAAGCGACATCTATTGTTGCAATTGAATAATTCGAAATACACACAACTGTAATTCTGCATTTGAATGACCGTTAGAAAGTAATTTTTTGCTAAAAGATTGTATCTAAGTGAATGTATATTAACATATTGAGTACTTAAAAATAAAATAAATATATTTTTTTATGATTTACATAAATTGTTTTATTGAAGTTGTAAACTTTCTCCATGTTGGGTGCTGTAGATTTTCAATTATAGTTTTCTGATAAAGTGAGATGACATGATATTTAATTTCACGCTTTTTGGAACATAAGGAAACGTAAAATATGTAGTTATCTGTCACGCGTAAGAAATGCCTATTTATTATTACAGATTTAATGAATATAAGTTTTCCTCAAGTTGGGATTTACGTGGTAGATCTGATTTAATGTAAGCATGTTTTAAAATCTCTAGGATACAGTGTGGTTCTCTAAGGGCCATTATTACAATGGCGGTTTAAACCGTAAATCAATAATCTTCACTTTAGGGTTACAATGAATATTAAATAAATAAAAAAATAACTCCATTTTGCCAAATCTAATCCTTAAACCGCGATTGTAATAATATGGCCCTAAAGATCTTCCCAACAATCAGTAAATAAGTTAATTCAATCCGACCAACTTAAAAAAAAAAAAAACAAATACCGCACACAAAATCTATTTAAAGCCCGGTTATGCTCTATTATTATAGCAGTCATTAGCATCGAAATAGACATTTTTATTACTGTTTCACTCTCGCTCGCACTAATAAATACTGCCCCGAGGAATTCTATCGATTTACGAACTGGAAATATTCCCCGCTTTACTTTTATAATCGCTTTATGTGAATGTACTTACTTAACGGCGTATTCGCTAAAAATTCGCATTTTCCCGGATCGTGGAAATTAAAATAAAATCGCCAATTCCGCACACCCGTCCACTTTTATCTTTCGAGCGACTCTAAGGTCGCCTTGTCTAATTTTGGATTAACGCCACACAGCGAAAACGCGTGTAAAATATCGTTATCTAAGCGCTATGATGGGCACACGGTAGTAAAGTTAAATAAAATCAAAACATCGTTAAATCCTCAGATCGATTTCGATTTTTTTTTAATTGGGAAAAATTAGTGGTAAATTCCTGGTGTCAGTCAGTGCAGCCGTCATAGATTTAAATGTCAAAATTTTCAGTGTTTCCCTCGTCCATTTGCGTTAATCCGTTCCAGTGCTTCGTATCCGGTAAAAATCATCGATTCTCGCGATAAAAACCGATCAAAATTAATCCCCAATTCAACTAAATAAGAGTATTTCGTTGGGTGCAGGAAAAACTCGAATCGCTGTCATCGCAGCAGTTGGTTGAAGTGTGCGCGGCTAATGTCATGGTGGTGTAAAAAAATGGCGTCCGTACGGAATATCGAACAACAAAACAGTAAGAATCTCCAATTATATCGCAATAATTAAGATGCAAGCGAACGCCATGCATGCTTCCGATAATCAGTTTCCATTATAATTCAAAACCGGTGTACGTTTAACGCTGTTAGAAGTCGCAAGAGGGTGCTGTAATGTCATCAAATGTCAAGCTCTGTGTGTGTTTTTATACTATTTTTAAGCGCATTTTTCTATATGAAAACCGTCACGGACGCAATGTAAACCGTAAGTATTGGGGATTCCGATACTCTCACGATAATTACCCACGCACCGCACGCGTAAATTACACCTGCCCACGACTCGCAGCTAAAATTATCTACTGTGCGCTTATTTTTGGAATAATAACTATTATTTCGACGCCCGCGTGCGTCTATCCGATAAACAATTCATCCTCGACTCCAACCCGTTTCTATTTCGCCCGAATTCGGTGAGATTTCCCATTGTAAACAGTGACGCTTTTACCTTACCTTCGACATAACCTTACTTTCTCCGATATACCTTTTCGTATTGGACCGATGATTCATTGCTTTCGCGAGTCGGGGGAAACTCTCGGGAAGTTTTACGTGAAAATCAATATAGTCGGGGCGTTATCATTGTACCAAGGACGTCGCCGAAAATGAGTGTACTTTACGCACGCGCAAAACGGAATCAGCTGGTGTAGAATATGCCGACTGTTGTCAGTGTTTTTATGCGACGATCTGTCCGTGTTTTAGACTAAAATAATGGAGAAACGTACGACTGGTTGCGTTCGCGTTAGTTTTGACGTTTTCGCGGGCCGCGAAAATTAATTCGAAGTAAATTCTGTGGGGTCCGGTACGGGTTTTAGTGCAAAAAATCGATAGCCACCCCTACGAGAAAATGTCTGGAGATTTTCTAACAGCGTGTATTTGATCTATGTCCGCGTTGTCGCAAGAATGCGGCGTTTGAAATATTAAAACCCGTTGCAGATCTATGTAAATGTGAAAAAAAATAATCATTTTTGCGGAAAATATCGTTCTGCCACCCCATTCATTAGTGATAGTGCAATGCAGTTCAGAGGCGTAATTTGGGTTACAGGCCGCAAAACATAAGCTGGGACCTGAAGCCCTTGGACTCCACGGACCAGAATAACAACATCACAATGACTTCGGAGGATCTCTTGCAGCCCGGTCATGTAGTGAAGGAAAGATGGAAGGTATGTACCATTTGAGTGTCATCGATATTGCTTCTTATTCTACTTTGTTGGATATAAGTAAAAATTTGTTTGAATTTTTATTTATTTAATGGCAAAAAATATAGATTTTAATTAAATTTTGTGCTACCAAAGGGAGTATGTATAATTATTTTGACATATGTCAAATTGAGAGAACTTTTTTTTATTTCGATTGAACATGGCTTTCTATGATTTTCTAATAAATAAATTATTACGATAATTAAAATAAAAAAAAATACTTTACTCCTGCAGAAAATAAATTGTATTATCGTGGTATTGGAATCATCTCAGATTAGGTATTCAAAAATTGCGACAATTGGAGTTGAGCATTCACCCATAAAATAATATTTACACTTATAACTTATACGTCAACTAGAAAAAAATAAAATAATAAATTTATTTTTATTAATCTATATTAAAATACCGATATTATTTTCAGGTGGTATAATATCGTTACCAACATAACAAAATACGGAAATTGCCGATATTCTAATCAGAAACAAATTTAATAAAACCGAAATAAATAAATTTTAAATCGATGAAGATTATAAAAACATTAGCATTTATTTAAGAAACTGTTTATCACTCCTTCTTTATTAAACATCAAGGTATTAATGATGATGATAATTTGAGAACTGTGACCTAATTTAATCTGTTGAAAAGCTACAATACACGAGGTAAACTGCGTCAATACCTTATAGTTATTAATTTCTAATAATAAAGGTTTGGAAAAAAATGTTATTTTATAGGAATAAAGATGAAATTTTTATTAAATGAAAAATGGTGTGTTTATGACAAGATAAAAAAAATGTGAGTTTGTTATTCATTTTATTTGGATGTAAATAGAAATACAGTAAATGAAATGCTAAACTAAAATAATGTATTTTAATGATAATATGACGTTTTATTTTTCAAAACCATTATACAGATGGGCTTTTTTCCTACTATAGGATTTTGTAAGATGATAAGATGAAGTTTTAAAAACTTTTTTCCATTTTCAAATAGATTTCTTTCATATTTGTGAAAGATCTTTACAAAAGCCCACTAGATATTCTTTATATGGCAAGAGGATTCTACTAAACGTATTGTAGTAGGTATATCATTTAACACAAATACGTTCATATCAGTGCTTAAGTTTATTTTTTTGTCGGATATGCTAACACTTAATAGGTAATTCTAATGATATTTGCTGGAGAGCCAATTTTTGCTGCTTACGTTAATAAAATGACTTATATGCTTAGCTAATCAGAGAGTAATCAGAAAAAACATGAGAGTATAATGTTGATTATAAAAAAAAGCTGAAATGCAAGATTGAAAATGATTTACATAAAAAATATTAAAAATGTTATAAATGACAGAACTGATATGCAAAGATTACTAGCTTTTAACACTATGGAATTTCTAAGGTATCAAATAGTCAACAATGAATAAAAAAACAGCTTCTTTGAGCAAATTGTATTAGTCATTTGTTTTTTGCATCATTTTACTTAAAGCGACGTTTCGACAACCATGTGTCTTTTTCAAGCTTCGTAAAAAAAAAATTAAGTGAATGTCAATATGAATTAAAATTGTAACTATCATTATTTATGTGCATTAAATTTAACATTTAAATTATAATTATAAACTTATTGAAAGGAGTTAAAAGGATGGATAAAAATTTTTGGGTGTTAATGTGTGATTAAATAAACTGTAGAAACTGTTTCAGTCAGTTTCAGTAGGTCCCGCTGTACACAACAATTCCTTTGAGAACTGCACGAAAAAAATATGGAACTAAAAAAATATTAATCCATACAAAAAAAAATTATAGCAAATAACAGTATTTCTCTGTAAATGTTGATGTATATTTTAAATATGCGTAGGTATCGATTTTAAATTAAAAATTTTAATATTTTATGTTGTCTTGTCTTACAAAAACTTTAAATTACTACAATTTAATATTAACAAATTCTATTAGTTAAGGATATAATAATTTCTACAAGGCGATATAAAGGTAAATAAATATATGAAGAATCATAATTAAATTAAAAAAAAATATCACTTTGTTCAATTTAGATACTTTTGAAGAAGACTAAAAAAAATATGTCGAAATGTTAATAAAAAAATATATGTAACAACATACTGCTGTGTATTAATTGAAATAAATAAAAAATGCTAAAATAATTTTTAAAATGAAAAAGAAAAAATATTAGCTAGCTCAAAGAAAAATAATTTAATAAAACAAAAAAAAAACTATTAATCCCAGAGTTACCCTCGCGAATTTAAAACTGTAATCTAACCACGAAAAGTAAATTGTGAGTAAATGAAGACAGACTTTCTTAATTACACGAAAAATTGAAAAGGTTTAATATTAAATAAAAGAACAGAATTTTTAACCCATGGACGCTATTAACAATAAATTTATTTCAACAAACGGGCTACAATATACAATTGTGCAGAAAAAAAAACCCTAAACTGAAGGTTCTGGCCTAAAATAAAAACTGCACAAGACTCTGATTTAAAATAGGACAATGCTATTTCCTATGCAAAGCAAAAGATTTGGTTGTTCAGGTAGATAATACAATATCTTACAATTTCAAACTACGTGGTTTCAAATTAAATACAAACTAAATTAAGCGTGGACAAATTCTAGTAAAAGACAAAAGAAAAAGTTAAATGCAAGCATAAAGCTTCTACTCACCTAAACCGAGGTGATAGATAAAATAAAAGTGAATCAGCAAAATAGAAAACCAAAAATTAACTCTTTAATCTATAATGAGAGAAATTAAACTGAAAACATATCATCCTGCACAGAAATAATAAATGATCTTATATCTATAATGTGCGCACAGCAATATAATAACAATTATTATTTTTTCCTTTTTTTGGGTATTCCGGCTCTACTGCTCTGGCAAAACATGCACTAAATAATAACCATAAATTTAATTTTAATAAAACGGAAATTTTAGAGATTGAAAATAATTATTATAAAAGACTTTTCAAAGAAATGTGGCATATTAAAAACAATAAAAATGCAATTAACGATAAAAATGATATAAATAACTTAAGTCACATTTATTATAATTTGATTATAGCAAATTCTAAAGGAAAAACGAATTGAGTCGTCATGCACCTTATCGTGGAAATGTAGAGGCGATTTTTAAATATAAAAAAACGGCCTGTTTTCTGGAATTGAAAACAAAACTGAACGGCCTTGCGCCTTAGTATATGTCTGTTTGTCGATATTTGTTAATGTATTAAAGTGTCGTTTACAATTTTAAAATGTAATTAAAAATATTTTGACAACACCGTAAAGGTTAATAAATATGAAAACACCTAAATGTAAGTTTGAAGACAATTATGTCTTATAATTACTAGTTTGAATTTTAAAAATCGTAACTTGGTAAATTTTAAATTGTAATGTTTAATAAATTGTGAATTTGTAGGATTGAAATAATGAAAAAGGAATAAAACAAAATTCCGAAACGTAAAAACAGTGTATAATTAATAGGAAAAACCGGAATACCCAAAAAAAAGGAAAAAATAAAAAGAATAATCAACACCGGTTAAATAATATTGTAGAAATTAATAACAATTATTATAATGCGAATTCCTTGATGGGCGAAAAATTCTCAGAAAACAAATCTCTATATCAAATGAATTAACAAAATGGCAGCAAAGATTTAAAAATACATGTACTCACGTTAAAGTCAACCAAGGAACTGCCTGACAAAATTCTACAGTCGTTTTTCTTGCAAAAACAACGCAGACGTACAAACAATACGCCATCATTCAAAAGACAAATAATTGAATGGAATTAATTCAAAAACTGAACATTTAATTAAATAAATCAAACAATAAACTCATTAACTTAATTATTAAATAAAATAAAATCTAAATTTGAGAAAACTCTCTCGGAACATTGATATTAATTTGTTCAGGAAGATTATTCAATATACAAAACCTTTGAATTTCTTTCCACATAGTTTCACAAATTAATATAATTTAATCGTGGACAATTGCTAGAAATTTACTAAATATGAAAAAGCTAAATGACAGAAAAATGCTTCTACTCACCCAAACGAGGTGATAGAAAAAATAAAATGATACAGCAAAATAGATTAACAGAAAAATTAACTCTTACAAAATATAAATGAGCAAATAAACTAAAATAAATCTTCCTAAAGAAAAGAAATAATAATTGATCTTATATCTACCAAGTGTACACTTCAATACATTAACAATTATTACAACAATGATTCCTTGATTGATTATATTCCAGAAAAATGTTAAATTTTAAAATACAAAATGAATAACAAAATTGCAACAATTGTTTAAGAAATACGTCTACTTACATCAATAGTCGAACAAGGAAGTGTTTAACAAAACCTACAATTCTTTTACCTACAAAAATCCCTGTCTCAATTTTCGTACAACGCAGAGGTAGAACATTACAATGACAATATTAAATAGAATACGCATTAAATCAGCACAAGCGAACAATAAACATTTGAATGACTAGATTAATTAAAAAAAAAGCCTTAACACTGCATAATTAAAATCATACAATAAACTCTTAAACTAAACTTATACAAAACAAAACAAAATTGTGAAAATTGAAAATTATCTGTACGGACAAATAAATCACAACAACCATAATATGCAACTTAAAATACATCTCAGCGATAAATGGGTTGTATGATTGTCCACAGCAATACGTTAATAAAAAAGCAAAATTCTAAGAAAAAATCTTTTTTTTTCATAAACTCTG
Organism: Protaetia brevitarsis; assembly: GCA_004143645.1. Classification (NCBI taxonomy): domain Eukaryota; kingdom Metazoa; phylum Arthropoda; class Insecta; order Coleoptera; family Scarabaeidae; genus Protaetia; species Protaetia brevitarsis. The sequence continues at coordinate 32,985 of RXPK01000662.1, forward strand.
AATTTTGGCTACAAATACGTGAAAAACCAATTATCAAGATAACTAAAAATAATTGTGCGAAATTTAAATTTGGTTATTAGGGGTAATAGCAGCAAAATCCATGATATTTTTTTAACTATTTCGATTTTATATATATGTATTTTTTAATCTAAGTAAAAAGACTTCAAGTACATTCAGAAATATAAGACAGGAAATTTATACGACTTTATACTGAAACTCTGTACATCACCAACCGGTCTTATTGATTTATACTTTTTTTTCTTTTCTAATACCCTCCCCTAAAACCACACTGCTAACTAGAGTTTCTATTCTCCAAATCCTCTTACATGCGATGGATAACGTATCCGCATCGATTGGCGGTGAATTCTTTCAACCGGAGTCTTCCTTGGGATTGCATGATCGCGTCTCATCAATTTAAGTCCCTTAATTTTATAATCCATAATAACAGAGTCTTGGAAATATATTAGGAATGAACTATTAAGTGCATTCATATGCTTCAGTAGAATACCGGAAACTTTATGAACGAGATTCGTCTAAGCACCCAATATTAAGGTTTTAAAACATTCGTTTATTTCGTCAAAATGTACTTATAACTTTATATTCTGTGACGTCTCTAAAGCTTTTGACTGAATTTCCCATTCTTTGCGAACTTGAAAGGTGTGTCTTTAGAGGTAAAGTCAATAATGCTCCATTTAGCTGATCGCCCTCGATATGTGAGGTTCGAACTTGGTAACGACTTTTTTTGTTAATTCAAAAGTTGGTAAAGTCGTGTGTGGTGTGCCGCAGGGCTCGGTGTTGGGGCCAATGTTGTTTTTAATATTTATTAATGACCTGACACATGTTGCCGCCAATCACACACGGTTCTTTTTGCTGATGGTACTTCTCTTATGCTTCTAATCATGAGGATCGGCTGTCTAGGAGCTTTATCATCTTCCTGCTGTGCATTGTCTTCCTTTTTGAGATTTCACTTCTACAACGAACTTATTATTAGAAATTTTCAAATTATAAAAGCTTGGAGTGGACGCCAGAGCCCACTGTGGGCCTTTGTTTATTTCGCTTAAAATTCTTACTTTATACTCTTTATTAATTAATTATCTATGAATTATTGAGTGAAATGCATGTCAGTCATCTCGGCATTCGTATACATCATGATAGAGGATTTCACCAACTATTAAAAACACGTCAAACAGCCAAACGTCACTCAATCTAAACAAATGCGACCGATGAGACGTATTCAAATGAACTCCACTACTAGATAAAACAGCCGTTTCATGTGATCGAGACCGAAAAAATAACAACGCATTGTGAACAATTTTTTCTACTTGATAAACGTATTGGCGTATTACACTATACTTTTATTTACATTAACAATTTCAACGAATATCGAATATGGTTGTCGCAAATTTTGTTCGCCCTGTATCTTCGAAACAAAGGGGTTTTTCAAAAATCATCATAGGAGAAAATATTCTTAGAATAAGCCAAGGAATAACCCCTTGAATTTTCGCCGGTTGTTTACCGAACACCCTGTATAATGCAGGTATTGGGTTAATGGAGAAAGATTTGCATCTTTATAAGCCTCATTCAGGTACTTTTTTTTATACATTTAAGGAAATGCATGATTTAATAAATATTTGCAGAATATACACCTATAAATATAGTAATGTAATGATAAAACAATATAATTTACATAGCACACAAATTGCTATAATATCATTTAATCAATTCTCCGTACTCACTACTCATTCTACTCTCAATAACTTCTATTGTTTTTCCTGTTGCTTTTTTTGGTGTGGTGTGAATCTGTTTTCTGTTAAAATATTGTTTGCATTAATCACAATGTGCAGCCTCTTGTCATGCTTGTTAATACCTAATTAATTAGTCCCAAAATAAAGAAATTATAATTAGCTAAAAGGTTAAATCTCATTTGTATGCTCTAACCCTGATGTGTACTAAAATGAATTAATTTTTGCTAGTCATGTATAATTAAGTAACAAACATTCATTGCAATTTCATCATTTCAAATTATATTTGATTAAGATAATAATTATTCATTCCTAAGAACTTCTTACGTATGTAGCTATTATGCTTTCATGATGGAGCATTTTGTGTTTCTTAAAAAAGAAAAAAAAATGGTAATTTCGGGATGACTCAGAGCAATCCAATTCGAATGATAGATGACGAAACACAATTATAACGTATTTACCTAAACTTTGTATCGATTTAAAACATCATCGAGATAAGTGAGGTTTATTTACGAATTATTAGTAACGTGAGATCGAATAAGGCTGTCCTAATCCTACTCTACTTTTCGCGAAGTCCATATCAATATTGATATCCACTATTTCCAATGAAGTTAGTTACAAAATACAGTAAAGTACGTTGCCTGTTCGATTGTGTGTATGCAACTTAATATATACAGGGTGTATCAGATATAGAGATAAATATAATAATATATAGCAGCTGTAATCATATACAATCAAAAAGTCTTAATGCACAGGGGGTCTATCTGTAAGTATTAACGAGAAAAAAAATATTTATAAATGCCGTCGGCTAGAGCCGCACCTGTGCCTAACCTAAATGCTGTCCCGAGTATATCCCACATACCACTATCATTCAGCCATTACCGCTGTTAGTTTTGTGTGAATCGCCGCTTGGAGTGCAAGCCACTTCGAACATTTTATTTAAATTTTTCCCGTCTCGAAAAAAAACGATCCTTTTCAGGACCATCATGATTTCATATAAAGAAAATCGAAGCTTGATGCATCGGCAAAAGCGCGGAATGTATAGATTCATTTTCGCGCGACATCATAGTAAAAAGGCGTGTTTGCAAATTTTCTGTATCTACATTTATTTCTGTGTAATTCGATTCAATTCATTTTGCGTTATATGATTAAATAAATCAAAAGAAATAACTCGGATTCATGTGGTACCGTTTATTAACAACTAACTCTCGATTCGACAAAGCAAAAGAAAAATATTTACGTTTTTTGTAACTACTGAAGTCGCATATCCGGTGAAACTCGAACGTCTTATCAGGATATTAAAAATAATACTTTGTAGACTTACGTAGAATGCTCTTAACAAAAAAGGAATGTTTATTTTATAAAAAGAAGAAATTTAAAATGCCTCAGTTTTACTATTTTTTACAAGGGCCTTTATTTATTCAGAATGAACGTTAAATGAACTTACGGCATACCATTAAGAATAATACTAAAATGAGTGCAGTGTATTTATAACATAATACCCGTTTAGCGGTGCTTAACATGACGTTTCCTTGCATCAGGCCCGGACTAAAGAATTTTTGGCTCTAAATTTTACTTTTTTTTTATTTTTTAATGATGAAATCCGGTTTCGGCGGTATTGTGCTTTATATGTCGTGTAGTTAACACCCAAGCAAAATTTACTTTTTTATTTGATACACCCTGTACATTTATGTCAACTTGGTAGTGCACCAAACACAATGATTGTTTTTTTTTTTTCATCATATAATAGTAGTTAAATCTCCCAGATTCCAATATTATTGATAACAACAACAACAAATCTAAATTTTCTGATAATTAACCAAATGACAAATGCTGTTTCTATTCGGACTTTGAACAGACAGCTCACTGGCATATCACGTAACGTTCGATGCTTTATCTTTACAAGGAGCATTCTACAACGCATAAAAAACTTCACTGTGCATCGCGAGACCCTAAACAATAGCTTTTGTTTTCCGGATCGATTGCAACGTCCCTAAGAAGCCTACGCAATACACGAGATCTCCTTTTCAAGTAAAGCCTTTTCCCGTGATATTCAGCTTTGGGGAGTTTAGAGACCACCGCACACTATAGATCGCGTGCCGTTCTTTTTGTTTAATAATCGGAAAGATGAGTCGATATACAGGGTGTCCTATTGTTGCATTACGCTGATGTTGTAGCTGAAGATGTCGTGTATCATTATTATAAAAAATACATATACTTGTTCTGAGATTATAAAGAAAACACTTCTGCTAGTTTCAGATTAATCTTTGTTATGTTTTTCTTAATTAAACCATCTTGTATTTTATGGCGTTTCGAGTGCACCCCCTTTTTCCAAATTTTACTCGATAGATGACTTTCTGCATATAATAATAATAATAATAAACAATTTATTGCCCAACAGAGTACAGAGTAAACTCCAATAACAGGACAATGAACTGAGTGCAGATACTATAAAGAAAATGAAAAAAAAAGTGTTCAAACTATGGTAATTTTATTATCAGAACACCAAGTCTCTAGTATATGCAATTGTTGTTGAAGTAGAACGCAGTCTTTAGAAGAAGCAATTCTTGAATATAATTTTAGCTCATCTCCATATAACAAACGCCCACAGTCCAGAACACAGCCTAAGTCGTTAAGATAAATTAAAAACAAAACAGGGCCCAGGTTACTGCCTTGAGGTACCCCTGAAGTTGGAGAAAAAAATGGGGATTGATGACCCAGGTAAGAAACATATTGCTTTCTGTTATGAAGGTATGTAGCAAATAGGGATATAAGACGGGGTGAGAAGCCTATAGATTCCAGTTTGAATAAAAGAATATGGTGGTCTATACGATCGAATGCCTTCGAAAAATCGGTGTAAATCACATCGACCTGCCCGTTGTTATTTAAAGATTCTGAAGTGAATTGAGTGATAATGGCTAATAAGTTGGTAACAGTGGAACGCTTGGCCGGAGCCATGTTGGAATTCAGATATGTGAGGGTTAAATTGTCTGTATATTTTTGGTTTGTTCGTAATTAAAAAAAACATCGATTTTATACAATACTATTTTGCCAATAATAATTGTTGCACTCTCTTATTATATGATACTTCTTTAGCGCTGGCCTGATGATGCTCGGATAGAGCGAAACCAGTCGTGTGTTATTAAAGAATTTTGTGATGAACTAGATCTTTGTATGATTTCTTTTCCCTATATTAACAACTCACGCAGGGTCAAATAGGGATTTTTAAAAATCAACTTAATGTACTGCTGTGTACTGATTGAATTAATTGAAAAAAGCAAAACTGATTTCAAAATGACAAAGAAAAATAAATTTTGCTAGCTCAACCAATAAAATTTTAAACAACGCAAAAGAACTATTAACCTCAGAGTTACTCTCGCGAATTAAAACTTTAATCTAACCACGAAAAGTAATATGTGAGTGAAGGAAATCAGACTTTCTTTTTTTTATTACCCGAAAAATTGTAAAGGTTTTAAAATAAAGTAAAAGAACAGAATTTTTAACCCAACGATATTAATTAACAAATAAATTTATTATTCAAAATGGGTTAAATTACAACTTGTGCAGAAGAAAACCGTGAACTGAAGGTTCTGGGATAAAATAAAAACTGCACTTGACTCTAAATTAAAATAGGACAATGCTATTTCCTATACAAAGCAAAAATTTTGTTTGTTCAGGAAGATTATCCAAAATACACAACTTTTGAATTTCTATCCACGTGGTCTCACAAATTAAAATCAAACTAAGTGTGGACAATTACTAGAAATTTACTAAATGAAAAGCAAAATGCAAGGACAATGCTTCAACTCACCCAAATGAGGTGATTGACAAATAAAAATGAATAGCAAAATTGGAAAACCAAAAATTAACTCATTAAAATATAATGAGAAAAAATAAACTAAAATGTATCTTCCCAAACAAAAATAATAATTGAACTTATATCTATAATGTGTGCACACTTCAATATACTAACAATTATTATGATATGAATTCCTTGATAGACTAAATAAAAGACAAATACAGAATCAAATTACGATATTAAATGAATTACAAAATGGCAACCAAAATTTAAAAACTCGTCTACTCACGTCATTAGTCGAACAAGGAACTCATAGAAAAGGATAAAATAGAATGGTCTCTCTTTGTATAAAAATTGGTTATTTTTTTAAGGGCGCCATCTCACATATGGATTCACAAATATTGGAGATATTATTGAAACCTACACCACAATGGTTCGTAACTAAAAAAGGCGGTATTTTTTTGAAAAATATACTCCTAATATTTTGATGTAGATATTACATTTGTACTTCTGAACTAAACAGTATTAAGCCTAATTGTTTTGTATTCGACTTAATACTGCTTAGTTCTGAAGTACAAACTTAGTTCAAATGAAAATTGATATTTTACCAGAAAATTTAAATATTCAATTATTGTTTTCTTTTTAAATGAACAAAATACAGATTTTTGGTAAAGTATCATTTTTTTTCACAATAGAAATGTCTGTTACAATTAAAACACATAATGTAAAAAAATATTTTATTATACACTTAGCGATAATAAGCTGTGATTTCAGATCTTAACACGAAAAAAAAAGGAAAAAAAACAGTAGGATTATAAATGTCCTAAAAAATATCGCTTTTTTACATATATCATAACAAATTATCCGTAACTCACTCTAACAAAAAATATAATTCACTTTAATCTTAAACAACACAAAACCATAAACGCAAAAAACAAAGAATAAATGTCACTCGGTTGTTAAACAGAAAATGGCTGCTGGAAATAGTAAACACTGGTAAATACCGTAAACACGAACGTCATTAGCTAATAGGGCGACCCTTGCGGATTTTTCTTGGTACTATCTTCTGAATAGTTTTGAATCCATTGGTAAGATGTCGCAAAATTTTCGAAATACAAGCGATACAAGCTGGCAATCTAACTGCCCTCCCCATGAAGGAACTCCTTAACAAAACTCTACAACTGTTTTTCTTACAAAAAATCCACTCCCAAAATCGTACAACGCAGTCGTATTACAATTCAACGACAATATTGAATAGAATCCGCATTAAAACAGTACACACAAACAATAGACATATGAATAACTGGATTAATTAAAAAAAATCTTAACACTACAAAATTAAAATCATACAATAAATTCTTAAACTAAATTTAAACAAAATAAACATAAAATTTGTGAAAAACGCTCGGTAAATTGATTCAGCTCTGAAGAAAATAAACAAATCAAAATATGCAACTCAAAATACATTCAGCAAACTTGGGTTGTCTATACCACAGTAGTACGTTTCTGTTTTATTTATTGCTGGCTATAATTTTATTTCCTTACTTTAAAATCGCACTCGTCAATTGCAGGTGGTGAAAAAGATCGGAGGAGGCGGCTTCGGGGAAATATACGAAGGTCAAGATCTGATAACGCGGGAACAGGTAGCTTTAAAAGTGGAATCTGCACGTCAGCCGAAGCAAGTACTCAAAATGGAGGTGGCCGTACTTAAGAAGTTGCAAGGAAAGGTACACGTTTGTAGGTAAGTCGATAAAGAAAAAGAAAAAACATCGTAAGGGGGTCTAAAAGTCATTCATTCCGCCCAGATTCATAGGTTGTGGTCGGAACGATAGGTTCAACTACGTAGTGATGCAATTACAAGGTAGAAATCTGGCGGAACTCAGGAGGGCGCAACCCAGAGCCGCTTTCAGCTTATCCACTACGCTAAGACTAGGTTTACAGATATTAGAGGCGATAGAAAGTATACATTCAGTCGGCTTCTTGCATAGGGATATAAAACCCGTAAGATTAAAACATTAAAATCGCATCTATTTTTTACCTTAATTAAATCTTGACGATATTTCAGAGTAATTTCTCGATGGGTCGCCTTTCCTACAACTACAGACGGGTTTACATGCTAGACTTCGGTTTAGCCAGGCAATATACGACCAGTTCCGGTGAGGTGCGGGCTCCTAGAGCGGCTGCCGGCTTCAGAGGACCGTTAGATACGCTAGCATCAACGCACACAAAAATAAAGGTGAAAAAATGAAACTTAAGTATTCTGGTCGTCAGATTTATGAAAGGGATTTTTGTTTCTTTTAGAAATGGGCAGACACGATGATTTGTGGAGTCTGTTTTATATGCTGGTTGAGTTCGTCAACGGTCAATTACCCTGGAGGAAAGTCAAAGATAAGGAGCAAGTTGGTCTGATGAAGGAGAAGTACGATCATAGAGTTGCTACTTAAGCATTTACCGTCCGATTTTAAGCAATTTTTGGCGCAAATCACATACAGAGTTTGGAGTACGCAGATACGCCAGATTATCAGGTGAGGTTTTAGTGAGGAAGTAGTTAAATTGGTTATTAAAATAACTCACTGTATCCAATTCAAATTTAATAAGGATAGAGGATAATGAATAAATTTGAGCAATCTCGGTCCGAAAAATATGTAGAGTACTTCAGGTTTCCGTTCAATTATAGCTCGTTGTCGCTGTAGGGGTTTGACACGGCGAATGACAAAACTTAGCTTAGCCAGTTAACTGGTTCGAAAACATGCCACATATTTACATCACTTTATAGGTTTAAAAAATATGTTTATTTTATTCCCAGTTGAAATGTTTCAACGATAAACGTTGTTTTTCTCAAGCTTTTCTTGAAAAAATTCCATGTATATAGTTTTCTCTATGGGCTCAAATTCAATCATTTTTAATTAAATTGCTTAAATGTTCACTGTTTTAATTCAAGTTTAATAAGGGTGGAGGTTAATGTCCAAACTTGAGCAATCTCCATCTAAAAAATTATTTATTTTATTCCCATTTGCAACGTTTCAATGAAGAAACATCCGTCTTCCTCAAGTTACAATCAGTAAAATGCTTAATACAGAAGTAGACGATATAGTAAAAAGAGTACTTCAGGTTTCCGTTCAATTATAGATCGTTGTCGCTGTTGGGGTTTGACACGGTGAATGACAAAACTTTCAGCTTAGCCAGTTAACTGGTTCGAAAACATGCTACATATTTACATCACTTTATAGGTTTAAAAAATATGTTTATTTTATTCCCAGTTGAAATGTTTCAACGATAAAACGTTGTTTTTCTCGAGCTTTTCTTGAAAAAATTCCATGTATATAGTTTTCTCTATAGGCCCAAATTCAATCATTTTTAATTAAATTGCTTAAATGTTCACTGTTTTAATTCAAGTTTAATAAGGGTGGAGGTTAATGTCCAAACTTGAGCAATCTCCATCTAAAAAATATTTATTTTATTCTCATTTGCAACTTTTCAATGAAGAAACATCCGTCTTCCTCAAGCTACAATCAGTAAAATGCTTAATACAGAAGTAGACAATATAGTAAAAAGAGTACTTCAGGTTTCCGTTCAATTATAGATCGTTGTCGCTGTAGGGGTTTGACACGGCGAATGACAAAACTTAGCTTAGCCAGTTAACTGGTTCGAAAACGTGCCACATATTTACATCACTTTATAAGTTTTATTTTTCTTTTTAACCGCCCTTATTCATCAAACGCGATCTACCGCTTTCAACTAGATCGTCCCTTTTCCAGATGTTGATCTCGTTATTCGAGAGATGTCTGAAACGTAGGGGCGTGAAGGAGATCGATCCCTACGACTGGGAAAAGGCGTCGGCCGGCGACAACATCCCCACCACTATCACGACGTGTTCCACGCACGCTATAGCGCAACAGACGGTCCTGGCCAAGCACGCGAAACAAACGCCAACTACGGACAACAATCAAGAGAACATCGAACCCACGGATAACAAAGAGGTACCTTCGCTTCTTAAAATCAGCCCCTAAGGAACGTCAATTTTTTTTTTGTTTTTTAACATTTTTAATTTTTCCAAGAGTCAACGTTTTTATGTGGTGAGAATCATTAATTTTGTAGTACATTCCCGGCATTTTATCTAGGCGCAGATTGAGGCCAGGCGGAAAAGGATCGAAATCGAGAACACGGCGCCTCTAGTGACGGACACGCAAACTAACGGGCCGCGTGCGACCGTGGATAAGAACTGCAACGCCACGGCAACGGAACAAGTGCAACACGGTATTTTATTGCAATCGAATCTACTCAAAACGCTAACAATTAATTTAAATCTTAGTCGCTACGACTCGAAGAAGGGCCACCTCGCACTTGGAACAGCCGCCCGAGAAGTTGGACAACGAAGCGGCGGCTTCCGCAAGGTCGACATCTGACGCCAATCAAAAACCGATTCCGTTGCGGAAGAGTCAATCGGGCGTGGCTACTCTGGGGCGGTTGAGGGTGGCGCCGGCGCCACAGCAAGGGGGCAGTGTCGTCGAATCTCCTGCCACACCGGAACAGGAAAGACCTAGAAGGCGGCAGACATCAGCGGCTAGGAGTTCGAGGTCGGGCGTTAGGGATCAGAGTTTGACGCAATTCGCTGTGATTGACGATGAAAATGTCAGCCAACAGGTCAGTTTTATTTCTATCTCTCCTTATGTGTATATTATCTGCTTTTATTGCGCAAATAAGTTTAATTAAAACATAAGATGTTGCTTTAAAACAGTTGAAAAAGATTATAACGTTACACAAAGGTAATTCTGATTAGAATTACTCCTGATCCAACTGTCATAGTTTAGAAATTGCGGCTGATGTGTTAAACTTTAAAACAAGTCACCAGACCATTACCTCTGCAAAATCAGTTGATCTCAGTTTCCTTATATAAAAGATTAGGCAACCCATGTTTCAATTAGATGGATTCTAACGCACGCGTCCTTATTGATGACTCTGTAGTTTTGATATCGGACATTTAATAAGTATTCTCCTCTTTTAGGAAAATTTGTCATAACTACAATTATTACTCATTTTGTAACATTGGTTGCATGCATTTTGGAAATCACGTAGTTTTATTATCGTCTGTATTTTTGAAAATATTTTCCGCTCTTGTCAAATCTTTTTCACGAACATCAGTGATTTCATAGATTTTTGCTTTTATTTTACTTTATTTTCGTATAATTTATAAAACAGTTGAGTATTATATTATAATAATATAATTTATAATCTGTATATATATTTTCAAGATTTGAATAAAATTATTAATAATTATAAATACCGATTATTGCAAAAAATTGATATAGATCTTTGAAAACAATAACATAGACATTTTGTAAAGAAAAAAGAAAGTTTTATTTGCATGTAACTGTTAGCTTATTAGTAATTTTTGGACCAATTCTGTGGAGAGGAATGATTTATACGAGTTAATATAATTGACAAGGGCTCGTCTTGCAAACCTTGTACTTGCAAGTGGTCGTGGATGTACTATAGTGTATTTATTGTTTGAAGCTTAACTGGGGTTGATTACATTTCATTATTCTCCTAAAACAAAAATGATTACTATAATTTACAGCAAACGATATGTGTTATAGAATCTCATTAGAGGATATTTGAGTTTTGGCTTCGAAATCAGACATTTTCTTGAAAAGGAAGTAGCAAGGAAACCTTTTTAATTAGTTTGTGGGTTAATGTTCAGTAGTCGAACTTTGTTGAAAGAAAAAAATCATACAAGTCGCCATGATTTTCAAAGAATTACCCTTGAGAGTCTGTACTTGCAAGTGGTTATGGATGCGCTATAGTATATTTCACTGTCCGAAGCACAACTTGGGTTGCCTACATTTTAGCATTATTCTCGTCAAACAAGAATGATTACTATAATTTACAATAAAGAATATGTGTTACAGAATCGCGTTAAAGGATATTTTAGTCTTAACTTCGAAGTGAGACACTTTCTGTAAAAGAAAGGATCGAAGAAACTTGTTTAATTAGTTTGTGGGTCAATTTTTAGCTAAACTATGTTGAAAGAAGAGATTCACACAAATCATTATGATTCACAAGGAATTGCCTTTAAGAGACTGTACTTACAAGTAGCCATGGATGCACTATAGTGTATTTCACGATCCAAAGCACAACTTGGGTTGCCTACATTGCAATATCAAAACAAGAATGATTAATATAATCTACAACAAACAATATGTGTTATAGATTCGAGTTAAAGGATATTTTAGTTTTAACTTCGGAATAAGACACTTTCTTGAAAAGGAAGCATCGATGAAACTTGTTAAATTAGTTTGTGGGTCAATTTTTAGCTAAACTATGTTGAAAGAAGAGATTCATACAAATCGGTATGATTCACAAGGAATTGCTCTTAAGAGACTGTACTTGCAAGTCGCCATGGATGCACTATAGTGTATGTCACTGACCAAAGCAAAACTTGGGTTGCCTACATTTCCATATCCTCCTAAAACAAGAATGATTAATATAATCTACAACAAACAATATGTGTTATAGAATCGCGTTGAAGGATATTTTAGTCTTAACTTCGAAGTAAGACACTTTCTTGAAAAGAAAGCACCAGTAAAACGTGTTTAATCAGTTTGTGGGTCAATTTTTAGCCGAATTATGTTGAAAGAAGGGATTCATACAAATCAATATGATTCACAGGGAATTGCCCTTAAGCGACTGTACTTGCAAGTGGCCATGGATGCACTATAGTGCATTTTAACTGTCCGAAACACAGCTTGGACTGCCTACATTTGAATATTCTCCTAAAATAGGATGATTATTATAATTCACAGCAAACAACATGCATTATAGAATCGCGTTTGTGGATATTTTGGTCTTAACTCCGAAATAAAATATTTTCTTGAAAAGAAAGCACTGCACTAAGGACTTTTGTAATTAGTTTATAGGTTAATTTTTAGTGGAACTATGTTGAAAGAAAACATTCATACAAGTCGGCATGATTCTCGAGGAATTGTCCTTAAGAGAGTGTACTTGCAAGTAGGCACGGATGCACTATAGTGTATTTCACTGACCAAAGCAAAACTTGGGTTGCCTACATTTCAATATCTTCCTAAAACAAGAATGATTAATATAATCTATAACAAACAATATATGTAGTAGAATCGCGTTAAAGGATATTTTAGTCTTAGTTTCGAAGTAAGACATTTTCTCGAAAAGAAAGCACCAGGGAAACTATTTTAATTAGTTTATGGGTTAATTTTTGTCGAGCTAAGTTTCAAGAAAAGATTCATACAAGTCAGCATGATCCATAATGAATTGTGCTTAAGAGCCCGTACTTGCAAATGGTCATGGATGCGCTATAATGTGTAACTATCCGAAGTGCAACTTGGGTTGCCTAGCCTAGGTATATATTTTGCTAAAGCAGAGAGCAGTATTGTTATTTACGGCAAGTACATATTAAGCGCTGTAGGATCAAATCAATATTTTTGCTTTAATTTTAAATTAAAAGATTTTGTTTAAATTAAAAAACAATGTTTTTAAAAAGTTTTTTAGAATTTTTAGATTTAGAATATCTCAACTCATAATCAACGTTTATTCTAGTAGCCTACTGTTTTTCCTATTTAATGAAAAGAGAAAACAGATTATAACTACAGATTTTATTCCATTATTTATTCGGTTCTCCTATTTTATTTTATAGCGTAAATTTCCTTTTCCTTATTGTTTTGTCAAGTATAAGAGTTTTATAAATTATGTAGTGTTTTTACATCTGGTATAATTCCGAAACAATTTTACAATTATGAATATTACTGTCTATATTCAAACGGCTATTTTCGGCATTTCAAACCAATATTCATATTTCTAAGATGTACAAAATTTAAAAATATTTACACTTCGCAGAAACGATATAAAAATATGTATATACATATATAAAACACGGAGTTATTCGACATAAATATCGCTATGATCTCTGTTTCTATAGCTTCTGTAGCTTTTGCGAAACAAAAACAAAGAAATCTAAACACGGCATTTGTTTTTCCAAGTTTGTTATTAGAGAAAATATACATTGATTTTCGCAGTTGGAAGCAGAAAACATAGGTTATATATAAACTCAATCAAAATATACAAAACGCTATTTCGATTCTGTATGAGATGACACCCTTTCGATATGCTTGGGGTATTGTCAGATAGGCTTCCCGCTAAGCACTTACAGATTTACGAGAGTCAGATTAAAAGTTTTTTTTTTGTTTAAATATTTAATAGCGATAATTTTATATTTTATCTTTAATTTTATATATTTCAGTTGTTGTAAGTTCTGTTCTGTCCAATCGTTTAATTCATTAATATTAACACAACCGGTTTCGGCTCTAAGCTATCCTCAGGTGTATTACGTCATTAGAATTTACTTATTATTAATTATTATTATTATTATTTTATATTTTACTATATTTTACTTATTATTAATTATTATTATTATTATGTAATATTGTTCTTAAATTTGTAGAAAATTTTAATAATAGATGACTTAGCTTTGAATTCTAATGACATAATACACCTGAGGATGACTTAGAGCCGAAACCGGTTGTGTTAATATTAATGAATTAAATGATTGGACAGAACACATTTTACGTGTCGATTCGCGAAATAGATTTAAAAATATTCACCCCGCATTCATATTCTCATCATGTCATAATAAGACACTTCGAGACACTCATCGTTTGGTATTATTTCTTTTTTAAAGGCCACTTCAGACAGAACAAGCGAAAGAACTTGACGAAAAAAGTGCGTAGCGATAGCCGAAGATCGTTTTGAAGTTGTCTCCTTCAAGTGTTCAGATCTTCATTTATTATCACACACACGTGGCAAAAAAAATATTATTATTGGTTAAAATACATCGCCCACTTGAATAAAATTATAATTTTATTTATTATAATAATTGTTTTTGTGAGTTTTGCCTTGTGGAAATCGTGTTTTTGTTTTCATTATTATTATTAATTTTTATTTCTGCGACGCGCAGAAATTCTTTTTTTTTGTCACCTCCCCAAATAAGTGCCCCCCCACTTTTTTTTTTTTTTTTTGAAATAAAACCCAGAAAAAGTGAATTCAGTGTTGTATATAGAAATAGCAGCTCTTCAAAAAGACAAGTGCAGCATAAAACACAGGTACTCTTTATGTGCCTTGGGAATGGTGTTTTGTTTTTATTTTTTTTATTACGCAAACATCCATCAGACATCCACATACAGAAAAACACTTTAGAATCACACAATACACTGTACAAGGTGTTCGATAAGTTAACGTTAACTTGCGAGTATTTATTATTCTAATTTAATTTATTTTTTTAATCATTTCTTAAAGTATCGATTACACCTTGCTGATATTTTAACGTTTACAGAATGTATAAACACTGTTTCACTACTAAAACAATATACAGGGTGTTAGGTAAACATGCGGCAAAAATTCAAGGGTTATTCCTTGGCCCATTCTAGGAATATTTTGTCCTATGATGATTTTTGAAAAATCCCTTTGTTTCAAAGATACAGGGCGAACAAGATTTGCTACAGTAACAACATTCGATTATCAAAAAGTACATGTAAAGTTGCGCTCAATCTACAATAAATGTTCGAAATGGCTTCCTCCAGCCTGGATACAAGCATTCAATCTTCTCGTCATTGACTGTCGAACTCTTTCAAACATACCAGGGTCGTTTCTAATTGAGTTACACCCAACAATTATCCGATTTCGCAAATCGTCCAAATTCTCCACTGGAGTAGCGTAAACTATTGACTTCAGAGATCCCCAGAAGAAATAATCCAGGGGATTTAAGTCTGGGAATCGAGCAGGCCATCGACCAATGCAGCGATCTCCTTATGTTGCTTTTAAAAAATTACGAGCAATCAAACTGAAATGTGGTGGTGCACCATCGTGGATAAACTACATTGCAATTCTTGTCGCGTATGGTACATCCTCCAGAAACTCAGGCAGCGTTGCTTCTAAAAAGTTGTTGTACACCACGCCAGTAAGTCTCCTTGGTAGAAATACCGGTCCAATTAGATAGTCACCCACAATTCCAACGCAAACATTCAACGAGAATTGATGTTAAAAACGATCTCAAGCGGATTTTCATCTGCTCACACATGGTTATTATGAAAATTCCTTATTGCATATCTTGAGAAACTGGCTTCATCCGTAAAAGGAATCTGTGTCAGGAATAGAGGGATGCGAACTAATGTTATAGCAATATCCATTGACATAATGCAATACGTGGAGGAAAATCAGCAGGTAGTAGTGCCTGAACGCGTTGAATGTGGTATGGATACAACAAATTGTCCTTAAGAATTTTCCAAACTGTCTAATGACTTACATTCAAAGTATTTGCAATTTTTCGAGTAGAACTACTAGGATCTTCCTCTATCATCCCCAGCATATTCTGTTTCAATTTTACCGTTCTTGCAGTCATTGATCTTCCTAGCCTTCCACTTCGTTTCATTGAGCCTGTTTCACAAAGACGTCGATGAATGTTTTCGAAGATTTTTCGGTCTGGGATGTTACGAGCAGGAAATCGTTCAATGTACAATCGTCTAGCTTCTAATGAGTTGCCATCAACAAGTCCATACATGAAATGCATGTCAGTCATCTCGGCGTTCGTATATACATCATGATAGAGGATTTCACTAACTATTAAAGACACGTCAAACAGTCAAACGTCACTCAATACAAACAAATGCGATCGATGAGACGTATTCAAATGAAATCCACTACTAGATAAAACAGCCGTTTCATGTGATCGAAATCGAAAAAATAACAACGCATTGTAAACAATTTTTTGTACTTGATAAACTCATTGGCGTACATCATACTTTTATTTAGATTAATAATTTCAACGAATATCGAATATGGTTGTCGCAAATTTTGTTCGTCCTGTATCTTCGAAACAAAGGGGTTTTTCAAAAATCATCATAGGACAAGATATTCTTAGAATAAGCCAAGGAATAACCCCTTGAATTTTTCCCGCATGTTTACCTAACACCCTGTATATTTATAGAGAAACACCATCACCATTATTGTGTATTTGTTGTTTGTTTTTTTTGACGGGTTTGCTACTATGTGAATTCACAATTTTCTGTGTTGCTTTCTTTTTCTGTTTTTCTTTACTAACGCTTTTATTTTTTAATCCATTACGTGTAGAAATCTGGTTCGATTAATTTATAATTGAAGAAAATGAATATCTCCCTAAATATAATCCATTGTTATAAACTATCGTTTCCTCCTCAAAAAACCAGAATTCCTGTAAATCGATTTTGGCACCGTACCAAAGAGCAAAAGAAGGCCCAACTAATAAATTATCGTAGATTTTATAGTCTAAAAATGCTAAGAATATCCGAAAAAAAACCGCTGTTTAACGTAGACGTGTTACATTCAATCAAGTTATAGATCGTTATCGAAATGTTAAAAACGAAATCGCATCAATTTGTTGTTGGAATTACTTTAGATGCGGGAAAAAAATTACATTGTGAAAAGATATATTGAAGTGGGTCTGCGAAAATTTATTGTCTTGAAGTATTTTCTTTTAAAAGTCCTGTCAAAATAATAATTATTGTTGTAAATACCTGTTATTACGTAATAATAATTACTGCGACATGAGCATTTACAATGATTGTTTTTTTACTCTAAAACCGTCACAGATACGAGAAAAATGCAAGAGGCGTAGTTTCCTTAAAATTAATTTTTATATAATATGCGATAAGAATTTAGATTATTTAACAGGTCCGTATTACCGATTTTTGCAAAATTAAGGTACTTTTTACCCAGATCTCCGCCAATGAACTAATTGTAAAGTATAAAATTTACCCAAAATAAAGTGGTCTAACCCCATATTATGTTTAACAAATAACATTAAAAATAGCGAAAATAAGATGAAAAAAAAAAAATAATTTCAACGCTCTGTTTTTCGAAAACGAAGCGAGATTCGAAAAAATCGTATACCACATTTTCGTCTTAAAATTTGGCGAAGAGTAACCTCATTTATTTTGTCACAGAGGTTAGGAAACACCCTGTATATTGATAAAATGATAAATACATAAATAGATATAATTCGGCTTTGGTGCTTTTAAATTCATTTATTATAAACGTATTTTTTCTAGATTACATGTTTCGGCTTCAATGTGTCATCGTCAGGTCTTCACCGGCAAAACATAGTAAACACAAAAATGAAACAGGTTTAATACTAAACTTGAACGCGAATCGTGTGAAATAAAATTATGTTTACCGCAAACCACTACATAAAATGACGACAGATATTTAATATAATAAAAATTTTAATATTTCTGTTCCCTAAACTAGGACATTGTTTGATAATGATTTGCAATTTCTCTTCGGTCATTAACTGAATGTTTTTTTTTAGTTAAATTCTAAAATCTTAAATTTCTTAATTATAATTTAATAATTTTTTTCAATTTTTATATTGACTACAGTTTATATATATATTTATACTTCTACAGATCGACAACGTCAATAATATCCATTAAAAATGTATAACAAAAACATAAAAATGAAAGTTTTTAAATGGAATCTCAAAAAGTATTATACGTTCTTGCCTAGGAGGTTTTTATTAACCTGCATTTTTTTTGTCTCCATTTTATAAAAGTAAGTCAAATTATTTGCATAATATTTGTGCATCATAACCTTCCGATTCGGGTATTCCGATTATTGAAATCATCCGAATATTTATAACACTAAAGTAGATTACCTATTGATTATTCTACGTAGTGTAAAAAAAACTAAAAAGATTAACTAGATTACCTATTGATTATTGCTTGAAAAAGTTACCATAAAGGTGACGAAACGATCGTAGCAAAAAAAAAAAAATTAAATACAGGGTGGTTCTCAATATATGCGACAAACTCTAAGCACTGATTCCTGGTGTTATTTTGATCATAAAATTTCATAAGAACATATGTCCAAAATCGCTTAGTTCTAAAGTTGTACAATGTTTAATAGTAAGTTAACATAATTAATGTTTTTATTATAAATTAACAAAATAATTAGTAAAACAAAATTAACTTATACTAACTGTTGAAAATGACCGCCCCCAACTGCAATACAAGCTTCTATCCTCCGTCGTATTGACTGGCGAGTCAGTTCTAAAATACCAGGGGTATTTCGAATTGTTTGAAAAGCTGCGATAATACGATTTCTCAGTTCATCGACATTTTCAATGGGACTGGTAGAAAACTAATGATTTAAGGTGACCCCAGAGAAAAAAGTCCAAAGAATTTAAGTCTGGAGACCGAGGAGGCCACGGTTGTGGACCTCCCCGTCCACAACCACCGATCTGAATACGTATTGTCCAAAAACTCGCGAGCAACTAAACTAAAATGTGCTGGAGCACCGTTATGCACAAAATACATTTGTAATCTTAATTGTAACGGAATTTCTTCCAGCAGTAGTGGTAGCTCCTCTTCAAGATGAATTGCGGTATACCTCGCCATTTAACCGCATCGGTAAAAAAATGCGGACCTATCAAGTGATCTCCAACAATTCCGGCCCACACATTGACAGAAAATTGATGTTGATGACGGGCTTTCACTAGTTCGTGCGGATTTTCTTCGGCCCATATGTGATTATTATGAAAATTAATAATCGCGTTTCTAGAGAAAGTAGCCTCGTCGGTGAAGAATATTTGAGCCAAATAGTGCCAGGATTTTGTGTTGCATCCATTGACAAAAAGCCACTCTTTGCGGAAAATCTGCCGGCAAAAGTGCCTGCACCCGTTGAATGTGATATGGATACAACAGTTGATCTTTCAATATTCTCCAACTGTGGCCTAACTAATGTTTAAAGCAAACGCTATTTTTCCGGTACTTGTAGTAGGATATTCCTCAATTTCATTTAGTGCAATTTCTTCAACTTGTGGAGTTCTCACTGTAGATGGGTGCTCGTTATCAGTCGTCCGTTTTTTTTTTTAAATTTCCCGTTTCTCTAAGACGTTGGTGAAGACGAGCAAATATTGAATGGTGCGGGATGATACGGTTCGGGTATCGTTCTTCATAAAGACGTCTAACAGCACGCGAATTTCCATTGGCAAGACCGTAAACGAAATGCATATCACACATCTCAGCTTTCGTGTAATTCATTTTAGAAAACAGAAACTGGCAATAAACTGAATGAATACTCTATGACAACTATTGACTGAAATAAACAATTCCCTCTCAACACGATAGTTTTTGAAGAACCAACTGCGATATTATGTCGTGTTAGTCATAGTTCATAATTTATTATTAAACATTCAATCACTTTAAAACCAAACCGTTTTGGACATATACCCATATGAACTTTTATGATCAAAATAACCTCAGGAATCAGCTCTTAAAGTTTGTCGCATATATTGAGAATCGTCCTGTATAAAGGAGAACTTAAGAAGCTTTACTCTCATTCCGACCTTAAACCCAAATTGAAAAGTGTCACATAATCACAAATCTTCTCTATCGAAATTTTAAGAGTGGAATGATTTTAATTCGTCAGGTTCGCCATTAAAGTTGTTTCCCTTGATATGATAATTAACAGATTTCGGTGTGTGTTAAAAAAAGGTTGTCGGATATTTTACCCAATTATAGTACTGGTGCAAATAAACAAAAAAGTCTTAGTCAACATGGGTCCGCAATTCAACTGTTTTTGACATATAGTCGATTGCATATTGTTTTAGTATGATAAAAATTTTCAAAGAAATTCTGATCGCAATGTAAATTAAACAAATGTTTATTTAAAGTAAAACTAAAGAAATTGTTTTACATGTCCACCGTTCATTTCTAAGCACGCTTCACACGTTCTTATGAAAGATCGACGCAATCTTTCGAAAATTCCTGGAGTCCTCTGAATTTCCTCGCAACAATTTACGATTCGTTGCCTGAGTTCTTCCAAATTGTTTACAGATCGTGCGTACACTAATTGCTTTAGATGCCCCCAAACACAGAAGTCTAGAGATGTCAGGTCAGGGGATCTAGGAGGCCATGCAGTTGGTCCACCCCATCCTATCCATCTCTCGTTGTAATCTTGATTTAAGAAATTTCTAACTACGATGGAAAAATGCGCAGGAGCTCCATCGTGCATAAACCACATATTTAATCTGCTAAAAAGTGGCACGTCTTCCAACAAAACGGGTAATTCATTTCTTAAAAAATCCAAGTATACTTGTCCCGTTAAACGATTAGGAAGAAATACTGGACCAATTAAACAGTCTCCAAAAACAGCAAGCCAAACATTTAGCGAAAAACGGTTTTGGTGATGCAGTTCAACAACAGCATGGGAATTTTCATCTGCCCAGACGTGATTGTTATGAAAATTGAATATTCCGTCTCTTGTAAACCCAGCCTCGTCACTAAATAAAATCTGAGTCGCAAAATTAGGAGTTTCTGCCAGCTTTCGTAAAAGCCAAAGACAAAAAACCCTACGTGCATCATAATCGTGAGGAGCAAGAACTTGCACGCGTTGAATGTGGTAGGGATAGAGCTGCTGTTCCCGCAGAATTCTCCAAATGAGAGGATGACTGACGTTCAGTTCTGCGGCAAGTCTTCGAGTGCTAATATTTGGGTTGTCTTCTACCCGTCTCAAAATATCTAATTCTACTGCGGGAGAAGAAACTGATCTGGTCTACCAGAACCACCATTAATTTTAAATGAACCAGTTTCGGACAGCCGGATATGAAGTCTTGAGAAAATCTTATCACTCGGTAACAACCGATTTTGGAAATTCTTCGGCATACATACGCTGCGTGCAGTGCATTACATTCGCTCGACCATACATAAAATGCATATCGGCCATTTCTGCATTTGTGTACTTATGCATAATTTGAGAACAAAAAAAAATTGACGCAAATGATAAATAATCTGATGACAGATGTCTGACAGAACTAATTTTAAGTCACAAACAGTTGTTTGACAAAGGGAACTATTCTCAAAACCGAAAAATGTTTTTTTTTTTAATTTTAAAATATGCAATCGACTATATGTCAAAAACAGTTGAATTGCGACCCATGTTGACTAAGACTTTTTTGTTTATTTTCCACCATACTATAATTGGGTAAAATATCCGACAACCTTTTTCTAACACACTGTATATATCACAGCAACAGGTGAAGAATCATTTGGAATTTTTGGAATGTCCTGTATTACATTTACGATTTAATCGCCAACAACAAAAAAAATCTTTCCGCAAAATGCACATTCTTCGTATGATTCACCCTAATATTTATTTAATTAAAAAAAAACATCAGATCCAAACGCGCCGAAAATATACCGAACATAATTTAAAATTAACAGCGCCGCTATTAAAAATAGTCCAGAATCCCGAATCGTCCATAGAACACGACACAAAAGCCTACAAAATCGCTCCACTTTCCCAATTCCCCTTGATAATAATAGCACAATAATAGTAAGTATCCTTGCATCGAACTAACATTCGAACGAAAAAAGAAAAAGAAAAAAAAACAGCGCGTTAGAATTAACATGCGCTCGCAGCGCCTATTCACTCAAAAGTCATCATCAAACCTCTATCCTATTCCCGAAATGAGCTTCACTCAGAATCCGGCAACCATTCGAAACGGATCGTCTTGACCAAGTCGGAGAAATTCGATTTTTATAAGATTTAACGTCTTTTGTGATTGGTCGTTTTTTCTTTGACGTATCCCTCAGGTGACCAGGGGCGGAGCCTTGACCTTAGCCAGCCAATGGAAGAGTCAGTTCGACGACAGCGAAGAGACCACGGATAACGAATGGAAACCGGAGAGTCCGGAGCACAGAGCGGCGCTGGTGGCGCCCTCTGAAGCTAACGCAGCTTTGCCGCCCGCCTTGAGTAGGATAAGCGAAGATTCCAGGACTAGTCACAAGAAGTACGTTAATATCGCCGGTATAGAAGCGTATCCCGATTTAGTAGGTGAGTTGGAATCGTGTTTTTATTATTATTATTATTATTAAAATATTGTCGCGAGTAGCAGCAAGCAGCACGTGTTTGTAATTCGATAAAATTGGAAGGGATTTCAATTCCGAAAGTTTTAGAAATTATTGAACTTGCGAGGTTTTGGCACCATTTTTATTTAATTTTTTTTTTTTTTTCATCCATACGTAATAATATAAAGATAATTTTTACGATACTGACGTTTGACGTCTTTCGAAATTCTACCCTAGATTTTTTCCGAGCACCTGTTTGAATAATATATCGTCAATGTTTTTTTTTAAAAATATCTGCTCCTCAGAAATATATACAGGGTGTCCCACCGAACTGGGAAATTAGATTTTTTTTTAACTTCTAATAGAAATTTGAATTTGAAACTTGCAGTGTAGTCATCCCAGGCCCACTGTGCTCTATTTAAGGAAAATATTTTCAAGCTTAACAGACTTGAAATTTGTCAAATTAATAAGCAGCTAACAATTAATTCCAGTTTTCTTGAAGTTGGGGTATCGCCTCCATGGCTTGTTGACAACTATTCACTATACGGTGTCCTAAGATCATGTAATAAGGAAAGGGGTTTCATTCATTCATTCATTCAAGGTGGAGGGTGGGAGTTTATGGGCCGGGCACTGTGAGCTTGGTGCTCATTCTACCACCCTTTGATTCTCTTATTTCCACTCGAGCAGCTCGGGATGTTCTCTATAAAACCCAATATCATTGCCCAGTGAAACTAGGACCTTCGAGGGCTTCCAATAGATCTCTCCCGAATATTCTGCCTGAGTACCTTCAGTTCCTCACATGTGACAGATTACATAAAACTTCGTTTTCCTCCTGTAGTTCGCATCTTCTACACCACGGTTCGCTTACACGGCCTGTGTTGTGGAGATGCTTTTTCAGGGAGGACAGTGTCCAGTTTACCAACCCCAGAATGTTTTACTTCTTTCTTACTGCGCTTGGGTAGGTTATCAGAGAAACTACCATCCCATCCCTATTCAGCGTTTTGGTATGAGTTGACTTCAGCGACCTCATTCTTTATTTCTTTATCTAACCATCCAATCTCCCTTCTTGCGAATCTTTATAATCCCACTACGGCTCTGACCCAGAAGGTCTCTTAGAGCCCTCCTGGCTATTTCATCGCTATTACTTGCCCTTTATATCCTCAGTCCCGCACCCAAATCAGAGACACCGTTTGTCTGTGCCAGTGCATTGAGGTTGTTTGAGTCCCTAACTAGTTTGACTAGTTACAGGTTGGAGACTGCCTTATGCAGCCTGGCTGTCAAGGAAGGGGGTAATTATTTGGTTTTTTTTGTGCTAAGAATTTTCATATAAACACTTATGGTCTGCAAACGCTTTCGTTTACCAATTCTGCAGGGTGTTGAAATTTTCAGATTTTTTTTCACTTTTGCTGTTATAGCTCCTACGTGTTTTGAGATATTTGCTCAAATTTGGAAGGTAGGTTAGGCTATAATGCCTGCATCATTAGCATGCCAAATGATGATTAAATCTATAGGGGTCTAAATTTTTCGGGTCATGCCCTCTTTTCCCCACCCTGAACTTTTTTGCGATGCGCCACTGCTAGATTCTAAATATACGCAATAAATTTTCTGTTTTTAGAACTTTTTGATCTCTGTGTATTTTCTTCTTATCTCCGATCCGTTACGAGAAAAAAATAGAAAACAAATTTCTTGTAATTCGCCAGAGAAAATTATCATTTTTTAAAATGATTCTTGCAGGCTTCTGGGCTTTATTAATTTAAGAGTTAAGGTGCTACTACCTGTTAAAAAATAGGCATGACCCGGTTTCGTAGTATTGTTTTATTTCAATACAAAGTAACATAACTAATAACAATAAAAACCCTAATATAATTAACAATGACAAGGAAACTATGCTGCAACAATGTTGAAAGTGTCCTCCTCCAAACCCTTATACAGGTCTCCGCTCTTCTTCTCTCATTATGCTCGCGAGCTCTCTCAAATACTCCTCGGTATTTCTTATCGTTTCAAATCCATTCTATTATTCGAATTCGTAACAGGTGTTTTTTTTCATCAAGATATTCACAGGTGTTCCCACAGAAAAAATCTATACTATAAGTCAGGACCTAGGGACCAAGCTGAGTCCACCTCGTCCTTCCACCTATTCTCATATACTCATTTAAATAATCCCGAGCAGAATGATAAAATCTGATGGGGCGCCGATCGTGCATATACCACATTTGATTTCTAAGTAAAGGGGCAAGTTTTCAAGTAATAAAGGCAATTCATTCTGGCAAAAACAGCTTGTATATCTGACCAGTAAGTCGACCAGGGCAAAAAACAAGGACCAATCAATTATCTCCAATTATAGCACCCCATACATTTAATGAGAATCTGTTTGTTGAAAATGCGTTTGTACCAATTTCATGTGGATTTTTCATCTGCCCACGTGTGTTTTTTGGACATTCATTATTGAAGTCCTTGAAAAATTCGCTTTATCGTAAAAAGGATTTTTACTAATTTAAATGCGTCTGCTGCTAGCTTATTAATGTACCATTTGCAGAAATCAATCCTTAAAGGAAGTCTCGGGGAAGAAAGCTTGCATTCTTTGAATTGTAAGGTTTATAGCAGGAAACTCGTAGAATACGCCAAACAATTTGATGACAATATTTAAATGTTCACTGATTTTTCTGGTGCTGGTGCGAGGATGTCTGTCTATTTCTATTCAGAAACAGCCTCTCTCGATCTGTGTTCTACAGTACGTGTTTACCTGCATCATTAGTACTTTTATAAAGTTCCAGTTTCTCCAAGACGCCTTGAATATTTCGAAAATATTCATATCGGGTATCGATTCTATTGGATAGCGCTCCATGTACAGACGCCTGCTTCTCTTGCATTTCCATTCGCAAGGCCGTAGATCAGAAAATTAGTTTGAAATTTTGGCATATTTACAAATTAATAACAGTATTTAAAACACTTTTACACCTTACAGTTTGCAATTTAAACTTTTACTTAACAGACACAAGTTACGATTTCTAATGTCAGTTTCAACTTAATAAACTCAAGTGATTATCTGAATAAAGCCAGAGCCTGCTAGCCCATTTTAAAAATTTAATTTTCTCTGCGAATTACAAAGATAGTTGTTTCTATTTTTTGTCTCGATAACGTTCAGATAAGGAAAAAAAATACAAGAGATCAAAAAGTTTCTAAACAAGACCAGAAAAATTTATTGCGTATTTTAGAATCTACAGTTGGCGCATCGCAAAAAAATGTCAGGGTTAGAAGAGAGGGCTTAACCCCAAAAAATTATACCCTGTAGATTTACATCATATTGGCATGGCTAAATGATGCATCCTATAGCGTAATCTTACCTTCCAAATTTGAGCAAAATATCTCAAAAACTGCAGGAGCTATACAGTAAAAATTAAAAAATCTTGAAATTTCAAACACCCTGCAGATTGGTACCGAAGCGTTTTCAGACTATGTTTATATGAAATTTGTAGCACAAAATAAACCAAATAATTACTCCCTTCCTTATGACATGAATTTAGTAACACCTTATATCTACATCATAAGCAAAGCACAGTGATATTTGGCGCCATCTACAAAAATGGCGGCCAATTCGAATTATGACATTGCTTTTGCGCCACCTTGTATATTGCAATTTATTATATTTATTATAAATAAAATATATTTACGTCAAACGTCGTAAATATATTTAAGAATTATAGAAGGTATTGTGTATTAAACTAATATGTATGAAATCAAAAACTTAAATAACAAATCTGTCAAAAATAAAATAGATCCGCAATTTCTACAAAAAATTAAAGTTCACTTTCAGAATCCGTCCATTCCATTTCACTATCTGATTCACTTCACCGTATGATACAACTCATTCACCTCATCATGAAGTCTGTCACGTTCTATATATTATTTTTCTATTCGTTTGACATGGTCATTCTCGGCCTACCGCAGATCTGGAGTAGTTTCTTACAAAAAAAAACATGGTTTTCGATAAAATTAGGAAGCCATTAAACGAAACGACGTCATGACGTTTAATTTGACAGTAAAATTAGTAGGCTATGAAGCTGATCACAGATGGGAAATGAAATAGGTATGTTAAATAATGCTATACATTAACAAAAGTCGCAAAAGTAAAAAGGAAAGGACAGGTACTAAAAGTTCAGTTAAAAAAACTATACAAAATGGCGAACATTCTATTCCACACACTTTTAGCACTTTATTGTAACAGAGTCACAAACTTTACAAACTCTGATGCTTCAAAATTGAATGCTTAATTCTTAGTGGTACCCCTAGAATATAACAATCAATGGATAATGTCAAGGTATCTCGCAGGCAATTGCGCTGGTCCATTATTAGATACCACCTTCTCATTGAAGTTTTCTCTCGAAAAATGTTGCACGTCGCGAGTGTTGTGGGCCGGACAACATCCTGCTGGAACCAGATGTCTTTTGCATGTCGTCAGCTTAACTAATTTACCTCAAAGTAGGCATTATTTCGTTCGTTGGTCAAAACATGTTAAGTTTAAGTAGAAAAATCGGTATTTAGTCTTATCTGGTCATTTGATTTAATTTAGGAATATTTTAAGATCGCAAATTTAATAAATAATTTGCACTTCAAACTCCTTAATATTTAAAAATAATAACTCAGAGTGAAAAGAATACAAAAGGGTTCCTCGGGGTTCAGTATTGGGACCGCTGCTGTTTCTGTTTTTTTTTTTTTTATTAACGATCTGCCAATTACAACCGGAAACCTCATTTTTATGTTTGCTGGTGATACTTCAGCAGTAGTGAGAAGCAGAGAGGGTGCTGTCTAGTAAACACTCTCGAAAATGCAGTAGCTAACGATATAACGATTGGTTTATAAAAAATAATTTAAACATAAAACTAACTGTTTTTACTTTATATTGTTACTTTGGGGCGTGACGGAGTAGCTCAGAGGTATATACATATATAATAATTGTACCTATCTTGGATTGCAAGGCAGCAATCAACCAAAAGACCAATACACTTAAGCTCTTTATTAACAGAGACTCCAAGAAGAATACCTCATGGAGTCTCCTATCGGAGCGCATCCTCTCGGAGTGTCTCCTTTACCAAGAGTCCCCTTTCACTATAATTACAACAATTATATATATCTTAGCGCTATCCCACTCTTAAAGGCCGATTCTTGGTAATATACTTTAATTTATTAACTTCATACATGCAACATGCATAAAATATTACTGATTTTAGATTAACGAATCATAATTAATGCAATATATATCTAAAAAAACGTTAATTTTACACATTTAATTCATAAAAGTGGCGCTAAAATCTAAAACCAGAGTCATTGACACCCCAAAATCGTTATTTCGTCAAAATATAATACTCTTGTGCCCTCTGACGTAGCTGTTCGCGAGAAATGTTGACGCTATAGGCACAAAAGACGTCCTAACACCATAAGTACATGCAATATTTTCGATAGAAAGCAACAATATTTGTTTTTCTCCGAAATGCCAGACGTTGAAATTGCGATAATCAGTTAATTAAACATATTCTAGCACCATCAATATTTACTCCGTCACATTAGGAATCTTTAGATAATTGATTTTAATTGTATAACGGTGTTTTTTATCTATAAATAAGAATTGCGAACCTCAGCAAAGTCACAGTTCATTCATTTTCGCAGAGATAGAAAGCGACATAGCTGGTGGTTATTATTTTAGAATAATTAGGTAAAAGTAAGTTCAACGTAGTTCATACATTTCGCAGGAGGATTACCTAGAGCTTGGTCGACCCCTTGCCTAGGGCCCAGCGTCAGGACGGGGCTGAAGCCGCCCCTGTTGCAACAGGCGGCGTTCGACGATCTCATCTTCAAGGTGGATGTTATGCGCAACGTGGCATCCAGACACATACAGAATCAGGACGAGGAGGAGAACAAATCTCAAAATAATTCGGTGGCCAAGTGGGCCAGCCTACCAGTACTCAATATGACTTACAAGGAAGAACAGAAGAACGGAAAAGAGGCCCAAAATGGGGACGAAGGTTTGCAAGAGGTAAGATTCCTTAGTCTCTAATATTCTAGTCGATTGTTACTTTTAAATTTAATTCGTTCTCTATGGGGCGTATGTTTGCAATTCGGATAATACAACATCTAGCAATGTATTTAAAAATTCTGACATTGCAATTGAGATCTATTGACTTTTCACAACTGAGTTGGACGTTGATTAAGAGATTAATTGGGATAATATATCTAACAACTGTACTTGGAAATTCTAAAGTTTTTTGGAATTGTTAAAATGTACTAATTCATCACAACTCATATTGAATAGCAGTAAAGATATTCTATATTAATTTATTTGACCGTCCGATGTTTTCAATTAGGATAATATATCTTGACAATTATGCTCGAAAATGTCAATGTTTTACCAATTACCGATCTAGTAAATATGCTAATTCTTTACATGTGATTTTGGACAATAGCATTAAAAGTTCTTGTATTAATTCAATATAATAATAATAATATCAATTTATTAATTAATCATAGGCCTATTTCTTGACTTCACAAAAGAATTCGACAGCGTGTCTCATGAGCTACTACTGCATAAACTGTGGGACTACGGCCTGCGTGAGTTGTCCGGAAACTGATTTGCTATTTATCAAATAGGACACAGACCGTGCAAATTGCATTGATGATACTTTTAACTCTGACAACAAAACCCAGGTATCGAGAATACTCCAAGGCAGTGTTTTAGGTCCACTGCTATTCATAATATTTATCAGTGACATATTTTCCAACGCTGTGTATAAGGATAAAAGAAATCATAAACTTTGCATGTGATACAAATGCAATAATCTTTGGAATAGACCTTTCCACATTAATCGACCTTAGCTCACGATTAATATTGAACATAGACAACGGCTTTAGATAATCGATTAAAACCTAATGCTTTTCAAGAATAATGAATTAACTGAAGCCCCCCAAACATATTTGCCTAAACAATAAAAAATATTACCCAACCACACATACAGTAAACTTTTAGGAATAGCAATTGATGATAAATTAAAATGGAAAGATTAGATAAGCTGCGTTTGTGATAGGCTCAGCCGTGCATGTTTTGCGTTGTGAATCTTTCATGAGGTTAACTTTAAGAATAAAAACTCATTCGAAAATCGCACAACTATAAAACAAGATATAAAATTATAACGTACTATCGATTCAAAAAAAGATGACATAGGGAAAATGAGCCATAGGGAAACATAAAGAAAGATACATCTCTTTAATCTACCGGCGATTGCGCAAGTGCAGATTCTAAAAATTATTTTGTGTAAAACACTGCGAATGAAATCTAAGCGTATTAAAAAAAAAATAATTATTTTTTATTAGAATTGCATTTATTGAAATTTCTGCGTAAAATGTGGATTAGATGTTTTGAATTTAAAACTTTAAGAATTACGATGCTTCGACTTAGTAATAGTAATGTTAAAAATATAAACGAGACATGGTTAATACATTGTTTTGGTATACTTATTATTACAAAAAGTATGTAATTATAATTTTAATTTGTTCTTCTAAGGATCTTTCCATAGAAAGCTTGCTCCATCAATTGAATGAGAAATAACCAATGTTTTTTTTAATATTCACACTTTACATATTATCCTATTAGTTTTTTATATTTTTTATCACAAATACGATATGTTATATTACAAAAGTTGCTCTATTTAAATAATAATTCCAAAGTGATATAACCAAAAAAAATGATTTATTTTATATTATACGCATGTTTATCATATTTGCTGTCAGATACTTTAATTTTTCCTGGAAAATCACCGAAATGACATCTGCTTATGTCAAGGGACCATCCATTTCATCGTCGACATTTATTTATTAATGTTATAGTAAGTTATATATGCCCTATTTAAAATTTATAAATTATAACTGAAATAAAAACAATTTAAACTAAAACTACTTAAAAAAAAACTAAACATGATAATTAAAATATAAAAAAAACAGTTTCGAGGTGAACAAGAGAATTAAAAATCAGAATTATTATATAAAATCCTTAGCGGAAACTACAAAGGTTTGTATTCTAGGAATGTAAATGGCTGGGCAAGCCGAAAAGGTTGCGGCATCTTTGTCGCGCACCGTAAAGCGTATTATCTTTCGATACGATATTCCACTTCGTGGCATATCACGATGGCATTGCATTTAAAGTACATATGTTAGAACCACCTCCATGAATTCGTTTTTTACGAACTAGGATCATAATTTTTTGAGCTAATTGTACCTTTCCACAAGCTAACCAAAACTGAAAAATGCTTATCGTAAAACTGTATAAAGTTTCACAACAGATTACAAACTCATATTAAATCAGAGAGTGACCTATATAAATTCAAAAGAACTGTTTACTCAGATATCTGTAATGTAGAACCATTTACAATCTAAGAATTTCTAAACCATTAAATAAAATGCATATACTGCTTCTTTTTTTTTTTTTTACTGACGCCATTTTTACTTTGTATTTTAATTTGTAACTGAAGTTGCAATGCCATTGTAGAAATAAAGACTTACTTACTTAATACAAAGTAAAAAGTTTTTCTTTGGCATCAATTCAATGTAGAATGTCCTATATTTGCAATTAAGATAATGTTTAATAATTTTCTTCCGCCATATGCTACACCGTCGGTATACAGGGTGTATCAAATAAAAAAGTAAATTTTGCTTCGGCATTAACTACACGACATATAAAGCACAAACCCACCGAAACCGGATTTCATCATTAAAGAATAAAAAAAAAGTAAAATTTAGAGCCAAAATTCTTTAGTCCGGGCCTGATGCAAGGAACGTCATGTTAAGCACCCGCTAAACGTGGTATTATGTATAATACATGCACTCATTTAGTATATCTTAACGGTATGCCGTAAGTTCATTTAACGTCGTTCTGAATAAATAAAGGCCCTTGTAAAAAATAGCAAAACTGAAGCATTTTAAATTTTTCTTTTTATAAAATAAACATTCCTTTTTGTAAGAGCATTCTACGAAGTCTACAAAAGTATTATTTTAATATCCTGTACAGACGTTCGAGTTTCACCGGATATGGACTTCATAGTTACAAAAAACGTAAATTATTTTCTTTTGCTTTGTCGAATCGAGAGTTATTTGTTAATTAAACCGTACCACATGAATGATTATTTCTTTGGATTTATTTAATCATATAACGCAAAATGAATTGAATCGAATTACATAAAATAAATGTAGTACAGAAAATTTGCAAACACGCCTTTTTTTTACTATGATATCGCGCGAAAATGAATCTATACATTCCCCCGCTTTTAGCGATGCATCAAGCGTCGATTTTCTTTATATGAAATCATGTTGGTCCTGAAAAGGATCGTTTTTTCGAGACGGGAAGAATTTAAATAAAATGTTCGAAGTGGCTTGCACTCCAAGCGGCGATCCACACAAAACTAACAGCGGTAATGGCTGAATGATAGTGGTATGTGGTGGTATACTCGGGACAGCATTTAGGTTGGGCACAGGTGCGGCTCTAGCCCACGGCATTTATAAAATATTTTTTTTCTCGTTAATGCTTACAGATAGACCGCCTGTGCATTGAGACTTTTTGATTGTATATGAAGGGTGCACGGGAATAACGATCAAAGTCCCTTTTTTTGGGAAAATGAGATAAGGGTGCCATTTTGTAGGAAATTCTGAGTATTATAATAACGCGCGTTCAAACTGTTTCAAAAACGGTCGTAGTCCGTAGAAATCAAAGTTGCTATAATGCAGTTTTGTTTTGAACCTTTAAGTCGCAAACTTTAAATTTCATTTATCTCTTAATGTATGAATACGGACTTTGATCGTTATTCCCGTGCACTCTTCATATGTTTACAGCTGCTACTTATTATTATATTTACCTCTATATCTGATACACCCTGTATTCTCGAAATTTTAAGCATAATTACGGTAATTAACTCGATTATTTCTCATTTTAAGGTCGCCGGTAAGTTAGAGATCCGCGTGGTGCCAAAAGAGACCAAAGAGCAGCCCCAACAGACACCCCGATCCACACCACCTCCGGCGCAACGCCCACAAACCCTCTCACCGCAAAAACCACCACCCAGCGACATCCCAGCACCCAACAACAAAAGCAATAACGAACCCGCGCAACAACCGGCCGCGACGACAGCGCCACCTTCCAGCGGACAGAACTCGCCCAAAGTGAAACTAGAACGCACCAAGAGCATACTGAAGCAGACCAGCAAAGAGCGTACGGAGAACGCGCACCACGACCTGCAGAGTCCCAAGAGAGAGAGCATCACCTTCGCCGCCGACTTAGAGGTAGTCAAACAGACCGACAACAAGATTAAGAGCGAAGACTCGAACAACGGGGAAAAGGAGAAGAAGAGCGAAACGGAGTCTTCCAGCACGACGGACAAGGAGGGGGAGAAGCGTAGGCCGAAAAACAACAACGGGGAGAGGAGGAAGATTCAGGATTCGCGCGTAAACTGTCGATAGTGAAGTGCGATTCGAACTCTCATCTCGATTTCGAACCGGTGGAGGCTTTACGTAGGAGCAGTTCGGCGAAGGCGCTACCTAAACCGTTGGAGCGGGTTAAGATCAATTTGAGGCGAATACGAAGTCGGATAGCAGTTCTAGTACGCAGGAGCGGAGTCGTTCATCGGAGAAGCAGCGCGGTGCGGATAAAAAGTGCGTAGTTAGTAGTCCCGTGCGGACTTTTATCGCGAACGATGGCGCGGAGAAGCGAGTGTTGTCGTGTTCGCCCGGCGTGGATCTGACGTCGCATCCGGCGTCACTTTTGTCTGTGGGAATAATTCGGGGAATAGCGGCGTTCAGGAGCACAGGTGAGTGATGTTTACATTTTGAGACATCAATTAAAGGTCCTTCAAGCTAGTAAGTGAACTTTATTGTACATGGATTATGATAATTTATACTAAATTTATGCTTAAATTGGATGAATTAGTGTTGGGTCGGTCGTGTATATTCTGTCCATAGATATAACGATTTGACTGATGATGTTTGCCGGGAGATTATTCACTATAGATCATTTACGACATAGGTTCCCAACCTTTTATGGACTACCGTCCCCTTTACAAAAAAAAAAATTCCAACATACATTACATAATAGTTAATTATACCAAATACAATATAAATATACAGTGAGGTCGTAAATCCTCCCCCCCCCCCCCATCTTACGATTTTCAAAATTTTTACCAACTTATCCAAGATTAATAATTAGAGTACATACGTTACTTTTTCGATAGCCCTCATATAAATAGTGTGTATTATGTGACTTAGGAAGCGATTGCTGTAAAATATTGACATTTTACAAATATGACGTTTTTGCAAAAATTTAAGCAAAAGCACAGTATATACCCTATCCAGTAGTTTCACTAAGCGTCGGCGCCTTTGATGTTTTGTCTATCAATTTAGGAAATCTCGCATGGCAGTTTGGCGGCTATATTTGCAACTAATAATTGCAAAGTGGTATACGACAGTAATCGTATACTGGAACGGATTGACAATTGACAGAAAATCGCGTCGTTAGTTGTCCATAAAAAGTAATTCAATGAACAAATAGAGCTAGCATAATTTACGCGCTCAATATTAATGGAATTGAAGAAGAATTCTAAAAATGACATAATTTGGTATAATATAACATATATATTAAAAACCGCAGTAAGTAGGGCTAAAATTATAGGTACCATAGGAACTGATAGGAAATATATTCAGTTACAGAGAAATATATACATATTCCTAAAGAATTCTGTTTAAAAATCGTAATCGCTTGTTGCTTTGCTTTATAACTTCGTCAGAGTTCACGAATTAAAATTACTTTCCTGAAAAAAAAACCAAGTGTGGAATCTGTGTCTTTAGTATTTTATTTATTACATACTAATCGTTTTAGCCAATGTGGAACCACATTTTATACCTTCGTATTTATAAAAGGATTAAAAACAGACTGAAAATTACATTGAAATTTAATGATAAGTTTTCTAAAATCGGTGAAGGAAAACATTAACAATCACAGCAGGATTATCACAAGTAATTACAAAATTATTAAGAAAATTATGCTTGCGGAGTAGCTTGGCACAATAATATAATTCATGGGGGAATAAGTACAAGGAAAGTTTCAATATCCTTTCCCATTTAAAGACAAACTCGCAGTATTTGAAAGTATTTGTAGTAAACCAACCAAATAATGAAAATAATATTTACAATAATTGTTAACAACTATTTCTGGTGCTGCAAAATAAAAATGTTTATTTATACGACTACAACATTTTTACATTTAAATATTTATAAACATGTATTATAAGAAACAACGAAGCAAAATTTTAACCAACATTGTATTTTTACTTACATTACTCATCTGGAGAATTGAAAAAATGATATTCTTTATTATCTTGTGATACGTCCTATCACAATTGCACACAGCACTTTACGCTAGGCATTGTGGATTTATAATAATCTATTAAATAACTAAAGCTAAATTGAAATTTTAAATAAAGAAAACAACTATATACGCTACTAAAATACTATTAATAAAGTTGTATATTAAATAAGAAATAAGGTTTATATGTTAGCAAAAAATAAGTAAAGATAAGAATAAATAACTATACCAAAGAATACTGATAAGTAAACCTGGAAATAAGAAAATATATTGTGAAAGTACGCTTTCAATTACGGAATATTCTGTTAACAGCACAACATCAATTTACGACCTCACTGTATATACGTGCAAAGAATAGTTCCGCTGGCGTACTATAGATGTCCCAGCTAGGCTGATTTTAGAAAAGTGCATGACCAAACAAATATTAAACGTGATTTGACGTGATTAAACGTAAGTGGAATTTTACGTTGCGCGAACGCGTAAAAATATAAGATAACCGAAGAGTCGGTGCGAGACGAATGAAAGTGGTTTAACTGCGCGCGCAGCGAAGTGGTAGAGCATTCATAAATGAATGGTCATTTCTCAAAATTATTATGAAATGAATATTAAAGAGTCAAAACAATAACAGTTAGTAAATAAAACAAAAACCAAAACACACATATTGGCTCAATATGGATTAATATTCGTTTATAATGAAATTAAAAATATTTTTTGTGTTAAAGCGAAGCTATACCCACGGAATATTTGCTTTTATTTATTTCGTCAAATGCCTACTATTTTTTATCCTAGCACATATTATATCTTATTTACCACTGTTGATTTATTTGCGGTGATAAAATATTTTTGCTTTTAGTGGACTAGTGGACATTTAAAATAATTTTTGTTTCTTAATATATAAATTTATGTTTTTTTTTTTGCTAATTGTTGTCAATATATCTGCAGTTAACAGCGAAAGAATATTATCTTGCTAAAAACTACAAAACATGTCAGAAAACATTAAAAAAGTGTAGCTATAAAGTCTATAAATATTTTTTTTAATACCCCAATTCACTCTGAGAAATACCATAATGTTTAAAAAAACATAAGCTCATATTTGATGCCAAAATTACTGTTTTCATAGGATAATTGATGGCGATTCGAACAAGAAAATGTCGTTATCATTTTGCTTAAAATGTATCTTAAAACATTACAGTACAAATTTCAATCGCAGGGGTCTTTACAAAAAAAAAAAAAATATGCAACATTGTTATTATTTGGTTGCACTTTTAAGGTATTTTCCTCAATTTTGTTTTTATCCAAGCATCAAATCATAAGCTTTTGTTGCTTTTGAACTTTTTCTGTTTTGTTTGTAGAATCAATATTGAAATTAATTTAGAGGATTAGTAGAATTCAAATTTACCGCATTTATTTCTAGGAAAGATTTTCATTTCGTTTTCGTTCGCTGATTTTAGGAAATCTCCAGATTGCTTTTAGAAATGAAACATAATGCTAGAAAATTTTATAAGTAGGCAAGTGTAAATACAGACTATTTATAATATCATAAAATTGAAATTTTTATAAATTACTGTAACGAGCGCCAACTTTTTAAACTGGCGGTTCCGATAGGCGTCCCTAGATGGCGCTAGCATAGCGGAAGAAAGAACTACCTACGAGGAATGACAGTGGGCAGTATCGGGTCGAAGATTCGTGAATATTCTCCGGAAATCTAGAAAGACGTTCTAGAAGGGTCCCGAACCATCTGGAAGTTTCGCGCCAGATATAAATAACGCGTCGGATTGGCCAGGAGGCAGTCAGTCGATACGAGTTGGACAGTGCGGTCGCGAGTGGAAATAAAAAGAGTGAACTAGTACGTGTAATATAAATATCAGTGCAAATAAATCGTCTACATAAATAAAGACATTAGTGATTAAGTGATTTAATCAATAAGCATTTTTAATAGATTTTAAGTACCGTAATCGTGTTAATAGAATAAGTGAATTTAAATATATCGCCTGTGTGTTTTTTCTAAACCCCGACAACGTTTTAAAAACTAGAAAAACGTTACATTACTTATAAATTGTAGTGTATCTCTGTTCAGTACGTTAATTAAATAGCGATAAAGCTCCAAACATACATTCATTCTGTAAAATAATTTGAATAAATATAAACCGCAGAACTAACACCTAACATCTGATCCATAGGCCATCCACTTATTTATATGCCAGGGGGTAGAATTCAAATTTGTCGTGATTATTTATAGTAGGTGAAAATGTCAAGATCGTATTAAATGTAATAGAAAATCGTTGGTAATTTATGGGTAATTCAGACTTAAATGCAGGTATGCTTGAATGTTTTAAGTTACCAAAAATTAAGGTGGAAAATTTTAATTTTGCCAATAGAAATAGATTTCTTAATTACCCACAGCTATAATACTCAAATGCTTCCATATCAAGTATATAGTTCGCTTGGTCCATTGTCTATTTTTGTACGTCCCTTGCCCGGCTGCTTTTTAACTCTCACCGCGGAGAAACTACAGTGGCGTCGCTCTAGATTACCCCAGCGGAACTACACATCTTTGACCATATTTAATATGAGCGGCAATATTAGAACTTGACATTGTTAAGACAAACGGCAATCGAAAACTAACACCTTTGCGTATACAAAGGAATGAAATGGAAATATATAAAGAAGAAAATAATTTAGAATATTATTATTGTATTATATTTGATTATACTAATTTTATATGTCTGTCTATTATCTATTAATTGTCATAAATTAAAAAAATAATTCTCTATGCCTCTCTCTGTAATCGTGCTACTCGTGACTGAGGGTCGTGATTATTAATTATTCAAAAATATAAAAACATGTTATAATAAAAACATTTAATTCAGGCAAAGGCCATACAAAGTGTTATTAACAAAATTATAACTTAACCAACAAATGCAAGACAACTATATATATTGCATTTGAATGAAACTAGATACAGTTTTATTGTAATTTGCAGTAATAAGGAAAAGAAATCGGTAGCTAACGGTTTAAGTCCGGGCATAGAGGAACAGTCGGAGTACTTCGACGCGACAGAAAATCCCCTCTTCAAAGACAAGAAACATGAACAAGACGACGAGGATAGCGGCGTCGATAACGCCAGCCAGATCCTTAGAGAACGTTCGGTGAGTTTAATATACAGTATATAGTCGATAAAATTTAATTTTAGTATAGGGGATCTTATACTATGCACAAAATGACTTTGCAATACGCAGCGGTATCAATTTTTGTTCATCTTCTTATTTCCAGACGAGTCCCGGCTTCGAGATCGGCAAGATATCCAGGATCCCGGTGGCGGTGGGCGGACAGCGGCTGGCGAAATGTATGTCGTGGTCGGGAGATCTGACTCCGGGGCTGCGTAGGCGCAGGCAGTGCGAGAAATATGTAACCGACCTCAGAGAGTTAAACCTAAGGTTTAAAAGGCACTCGACTGCCGGAGGTA
This sequence comes from Protaetia brevitarsis, assembly GCA_004143645.1. Lineage (NCBI taxonomy): Eukaryota > Metazoa > Arthropoda > Insecta > Coleoptera > Scarabaeidae > Protaetia > Protaetia brevitarsis. Next base: position 71,293 of record RXPK01000662.1, read on the forward strand.
CATAAACATATCGTGGCAATGGTGGTGGGAATTGAGTGGACAGAAGATCTATCGGATCTGCTTGTTTGTGTTCTTTTGTTTGTTCCGTTTTTTTTTTAATTTTTTGTTTTTTATTATTATTCTTTATTATTTATACTATTAGTTTTTTTTTCTAGTTTTGACGTGACTAAAAGTTGTATAAATGTGTTTAGAACTTTGATTTATTTGTGGTATTTACGTCTGGCTTATGATCGTATTTAATTCTCACTCTTTTTTTTTCTTGTTTATTTTATGTTTAGTATGCGCATATATCTACATATATATATCAGTTCCTCTCTCTCTCTTCATCATTATCATCGTCCGGAGAGCTTTTGCATGTCGTTAATGCTTCGTTGGATATGGCTTGTGCGATAAGCGCTCTCTATATAGACTTTTGGAAATGCTAGATATGGAAATTACAACCTAAATTAAACACTTTTTCTAGTGCCGCAGCCTCGAATTGCCTTAAGGGGGGATCCTGCTTTAGGAAGCCTTAAAAAAACCGTTTTTGGGGATTTTTTTAGGACAGAAAAGAAATGAGCTGGTCTAGCTAACTTTTTAGGGTATTTTATCGCATATTTGAACATTAAAATTTTTTTTTGAGAGAAATATTTAAATGCAGCTGATTTTTATGCACATTCATGCAACACCTTGTAATTGCAATCTACAATCGGTGGGAAAGATGAAGTTCGTAATTTTCGTCTGAAATAAAAAAGAAAAAAAACAGAAAATTTTAACTCTCATGTATTTTTTTCTAAGTGAACTAAAAAAAAACCCAAAAACTGTAAAATTGAAAAATTGTTCTCAGATTTGAAAATCATTTCAACTTGCTAAAAAAAGTTGTTTAAAGTTTTTCGAATAGAAGAGAACACAACTGAAGCTAACAAAAGCCTTGGTTCGTTTTCATTGGTTATCTAGTTTTCTTGCAGTCACGCCCACCAGTTTAGAAAAATCGTAAAAAGGAAAACTCGAGAAAACGCACTTTAAAGTTTAAGATTAAAAAAAAAAATGTTAATTTTCGATTACTTACAGTAATACTACACTAATCAGATATTCAAAATATTAAATATAAATATAAAATAAATTAAATATATTTGGTGAGAATTTTCCTAAGAATAAATATAATAAATTTTTGTCGCGACACTTTCAGGTGGTTTTAGGAACTCTTAGGAATAGATTTGAGCAATAAAAAAAATCGAGTTTTTGCGTCTTCTAAAGCAGGATCCCCCCCTTAATGTATTTCACTATTCGTAAAACAATCTTAAGTTGAAAGTATTTGTAAAGTAATTGTGTCCTTTAATTCATAAAAGTGTTTATTATATTTGTTAAAACAACATGTTTCCACTAAAGGTACGCCATCTTCAGGTCTTAAAAAACGTTAAATATCGACATTTCAAAAATAAAAAACGCCAGAGACAAACATTTAAAGTAAAACGCAATCAATTGAGATATGACTAACAAAACAACAAATTAAAATTGTAGGAGACATAATTGCCACCAGATATATGGAACCAAGACTGAAATTTCGTTATTTGACGTTCTTTTAGACCTGAAACTGGCATAGCTTTAGCCGAAACATGTTGTCTTAAAAATATAATAATAAGCACTTTTATGAATGAAACGACATTTATTTTACACATAATTTCACTAAGCACATTTAATGGATTTCAACATACAATCTTAGACAAAAACAAAAAAAAACTTGGTTTCATAACATCTCTTTTGAAGTTTTTAAAATTACTTCAAATTAAAATTCTTGTAAGTAACACATAGACTTTTGTTAAAGTGTTAACGTAACATTTATTATAAAACCTGTCCTTAGATTGGTTACAAACTAGTTCATATCTATTTTCCTAGAAAAGCTGCATCTCTATTTGAAATTCATGCATATCGTCCGTCGTTTTTATTGTTTTTAATATAAAACGTTGCCACAAAAAAAAAAAAAAAATTGGCTTGTTCAATACCTTACACAATTGAGAGTAAGTCGACAACATTAAACGATTACAAATTGTTGGTTTATCGCTTTTAGACATTATCTACAATACTGCATGTTATTATGATTAATTTATTTTTCGTTCGTTTAAAACACTTTAAAACTTTAATTTTAAAATCAAAATTCTTCGGTTTTAATTTTTAAATCACAATCATCGGAGAGAAACTGATATAAGAAACACTTCGTACTACCCCTTGCTAATAATCTACCTGTGTTTAGTGTTGATATGGAACGTTTGAAAATACCTTTACACTTACTTCGCAAGTCGAAAGTTGAGGAAAAAAAAAGGTTTTGGATGTTAAAAAAAAAAACATAGAAATTACCCCCAGCTAAGTTGGTTACATTTTCTTTACCCTGCATATGTAAGGAGCCCTCTCATTATCATAATTAAAAAACACCCACAACATTATCACTATTATCTAATCGAGTTCATTGATACTACAGGTATCATATTTTTTAAGCTGGATTATTTCATTTTTTACTCCAGAGGGTGATTCAAAAGCGCCCTCTGGAGTAAAAAATTATATTTGGAGGTGAGTTTTTGTACACCATATATATAATTTAGCGATTGTATGTCTTTATACTTCGGTATCAAAATGAAAAAGAAACATTTTGATGTCTTTTCTTTATAAGAAATATTTAATTTTATTTGATAGTGTACAAACATCAAAAAATTAATAAAATTGAGTTTATGAGGGCAGGGAAATTATAAGAAATGATGCGAAAACATTCAAAATAGATTGATATTAATTTTATCTTCTTCTGTTGGAACTATGGCTGGAAATAAATCAAAAGTCACAAGTGGTTACGTTTCGGTTTATTATAATTAATTTAACCAATATCATGTAAAGATTGCAATAGTGTGTGTGTTGGTTAAACAAAACAATATTTAAACAAATTGAGTGTAAAATCATAAATCTTCGACTAACTTAACTGCCTTAAAAAAACATGAAAATTATTATGAACGTAATATGTTAGAAATGAAACTAAACTAAAGTAAACTCAAGAAAACTAAAAATAACATAAACAATCGAACCGACATAGCAAATTTATCCAAAATCTACACTCCACTGTTTTAACATTAATTTTAATCCATGTATTTGCCTTAAACTATTGAAAATTATAAAAATAATAACAAAAAAAACATTTCTTTGCACAAAATACTCCTTCAAGCCAGCATGCATTTTAATATTTGTTCGTTAACATGTAACTTTATAGATTGTGTTTGTCCCATTTACAATTTTTAAAATGTTTTCCTAAAATTATGACACATAAGACTATGTTAGTTTATACAGAGTGTACCAAAAATTTTAATGTGGCTAAGATACAAGCTAAAATGATTATAGATGCTACAAAAAAAAAACGAAACGTAACCAGTTGTGACTTTTGATTTATTCCCAGTCATAGTTCCAACAGAAGAAGATAAATTTAATACCTGATTATTGTCTAAAAAATACCAGAAGATAAAAATAGATAGATCACAAATTTATATTCATTCAAGTGATAAATTACCATTTTTTTATTAAATATATCCAAATAGTTTTGTTAGTCCGAAGAAGACCCAGTTTAAGTCGAAATGCAGCTACATGAATTGTTTTACACAGTATGATTTAAAAGCACCGGACCATGACCACTGACCACTGACTAAAAATGTAAATTTTTAATTTTTTTTACGATTTGTTATCCTTCGAACATAAAATTTTTGTGTTAGATTTGTAGTCATTCAGAACTATACAATATGGTCTTAGTTATTGCAAAAGATACATTTTACAACAAAAATAGTATTTGTTAATAAAAACTAAAAAAGAAAATATGTTATAAAGCAAAAAAAAAACAGCTAATTAAATGTTACAGGTAACATTATTTTGGCAACAATGTTATACAAAAACTAGAAATGCCATAATTGTCAGTTTGGAAATTATTTTGTAGTGTCATTGCTTTCAAAGTGTTCAAAAATGAATATCGTGACATGCATCGTATATTTGGGTTATATTAAATTATATTTTCTGGGAGACCACATTTAGCTTTATTAAAAGATTATTTTTTTTTGGTTTCTAATGGCTATAATTTTACTGTTCATCATTAACGTATAGTTTTACCTCAACGTGAATGGTGTCGGATTTTTCAAATACCATTTCTTAATCGATTAAAACTTCTAAAGAAATTCCGATTGCATTTTTGTGTTCAAATAATGATTCTTTACTGTCCTCTAGAAGGTAGTCCAGTGCTTTTGAATTCACTTTGTGTAAATAACGAAAGAATCCAGCTTAAAACAGCTGTCTTTTTATCTTCCATAAAAGTTTTCTTTCTTTCAGTTTATAGGTATTGTAGATTATATAGGGAGGTGAGTTTTTGTACACATTATAAGTAATTTAGCCATTGCATGTCTTTATACTTGCGCTATATCAAAATGAAAAAGATGCATTTTTCTGGCTTTCCTATGTAAGGAATATTTAATTTTACTTGAAAGTGTACGAACGACAAACTCAACTTCAATTTTATTAAATTGCGAAAACATTAAAAAAAAGATTAATCATTAATCGAAATTATACCATTTCTTATTTTATCCGAATAACGGAGATTTTATTTAAACCATTGCCAAAAAGAAAAAATTTTATTGTTACAAAAATCTATTGGTTGAAAAAATGTAAAAAGGAACAAGCAATTGTCAGAGAAATTAAATGGTATCAAAAAATAAGAATAAAGAAAAAAAATACCGTTTAAAAATAAAAAGGACCTGTTTTTATTTAATCACATTAATATAAAGCTTTCATGATAGAACTAAAATAATTTGTACAATTGTTACAATTTAATAATCATTGATAATGTTGTGGGATTCCCATTATACAATATTGCTATAATTACATACTGCTTAATATCAGTGATTTATTTAACATTACCATATTTTCTGATAAACTGAATTGAATTTACCTAAAAGATTACTGAAATTAAGCAGCGTATTCCCATTTCATAATTAAAACAAAAAGACAAAAGAAAGAGATTCAATCGAAACGTAAAATCATGCAAATATTTATAGGTGGCATTCGTAATGTCAGAGGCGTTCCGACAGCACTCATCGGTGCCCCCGAGAGTTCACCGGACACATCGGAAGGACCTCCACCTCCACCGGAAGGGGAACCGCCTCAGGAGAGTACGGTCAGGTGCAGGCGATTCAGACCGGTTACATAGTACGACTGATTCACCGAGAGACTCGTTGTCGTTTGTTGGTTCACGTTCACATCGAGATATACTTGAGACGGGAGATAAAAGCAACAAATAATAATAAAAATAAAAAAAAGAGTAACGAGAGAGATTAAAAATTAGATGAAATTAATAATAGGTAAATAAAATAAAAGAAGAAAATTTTAGGAAAAAAATGGAAAAGCGAAAGATTATACACAACAACACTCTCTATAAACATAAACAGACTACGATGTTATATATTATATATATATATGAATATATATTATTATTATTATTAATATAGTATTTGCGCGCCAAATTCGTAAAAAAAAATTATATATACATAGAATATTATTATATTTAAAAAAAAAAAAAGAAATTACTACTTATTGACACATACACACTCACGAACAGGATTATTTTAAAAAGTAAAATCGTTTAAAACTGTAGGATATTACTAGGGTATGGTGCGAATGATGATATTTTATAAATATTTAATAGTTTCCGAAGCTTTATTCTCTAACACAACAACAATTCCCCCGTTGTCTCGTTTGTCGTTGAATATTCGAGCATTTTCTCACCTCGATCCGTTTATTTTTCTATTATCATTAAGGATCGTAAAGGTGAATGACACTTACTACATAGCTCCCAAAAAATAAAAAAAAAGGAACGACTGGCAAAAAGGACATTGCTTGTGTTCCTTTCTGATCCCTATTATCTTCGATATCATCAATAACGAATGATATTTTACTTTGAAATAACTCGACACACATACACCTTTTTGTGTTTCTCTCGATATTATAATGTAATATGTCGGTGACTTTGTGATTATTGCCATTAATGTAATATTATTATTATCATTATTGTTTTTATTTTTATTTTTTTCTCTTTTTGTTATTATATATTGTATATATATACATATATATATCATAAACTTCTTATTACTTGTACAGCTGTAATATTTTCTTACTCGTAATGCTTAAACACTCCGTCTTGGTATTTTACGACGAAAAGGTGTTTTATATTTTGGCCTTCGGAAGGATTAACGGAAGGAGTTTGTGGTAAACGAAGCTATTATTGTTTTTTTTATAAAGGTACGATTTGTTTATGTTCCTCTGATAGTAATCCAAAAGTATGGGTGTTTATTTTTACTATTTAATAATTTCTTTAAAGAAAAATTATTAGGCACTTCATATTAATACGTAACTTTGTATACCCTCCTGTATATAATAATTGACTACAGCTTATTTTTTTTTAAAGAAAAAGCGGCGTCCTCTGGCCTGGATAAGTATAGTTAAAAAAATGTCCTTGAGTGTAATATCTCAGTTTTGTTCCTTATCAATTTTTTTTTATAATATAATAACTTTTATTCAGATTTTTTTTTAATATTAATATTGTAGGAACTTGTCCTTTTTTTTATATATTTTATTATACTTTTCCAATATTTTTCAAATTAATATTTATTAATATTTGAACGAAAAACGGTTTTCAACTGTTTGATTTTTTTTTTTTTAAATACATTTTAATTTTATGTTTTATGTTGAGATACTTTAGAAGAATTATCATTTTAATTTTTTTTTCCTGGTTAGGTAAAATGGGTACTATTAAATGATAATTTTTCATCCTTCAAAATGTTATTTAAACCAAAAAAAATCTTTAATTTGATTTATATTTTATGTTGCGAGATTCTAGGGACACTCATCATTTCGACTAACTGATATTTTTTATTTATTTATTATTATTCTAGAAAGTTGTCCCTTTTTTATTATATTATATCCTTCCAATATTTTTCAAATTAATATTTATTAATATTTGAACGAAAACTGTTTTTTTCACCCCCCTGTTCAAACAACTGTTTGAAAAAAATAATACTTCTTTGTCATATTTTCTAGTAGCAGCAGAAAACATACATTTCTTTCAATATTTCTTTTTTAATTAATATAACGATTTTTTTTTATTTTAAAATAGAGTTTGATTTTATGTTTTATATTGAGATACTTTTAGAGAGTCATCTTAATTTTTCATTCTTCAAAATGTTATTTAAATAAAAAAAAAATCTATATATAAACATAATTGATTTATATTTTATCTTAAGCGATTTTAAAGGAATCATCATTTCAAAGTTTTTAATTAGAAAAAAATTGATTCAATTAAATGATATTTTTTCGTTGTTTTTAACATTTTTTTTTTTAATTGAGAGGATTTTAAAATTTTATTTATTATAAATATATAATTTATTCCTAGTTTCAAAATAATTAAAATGTTATTCTTCAAAATTTTATTTTTAAAGAAAATAATTTTAAATTCTTAGATCTTTTATTATTAATATTTAATGTGGTTTCTTTATTTTCTCCATGTAATAATAAAATATTTTTTTTTATGTTTTAACGGAGCTAGTCTAATTCCCCCTATTAATATATTTTTAATTATTAGAATCCTATAATTTTGTATTTTTTTTTTACTTTGGTCGTAGGAATACTTATTTGATTTATTTTTTTATTTAAAGGAAGGAAGAAACACGATTAGACTATGGGATCCTCCTCAAAAAATAATTTAATTAAATTAAATTTTAATCTTTTTTTACTTTATTTTTATTATTAAATATAAAATAAATATATTTAAAATTTATTCAATCATTCACAGCCAATATTGCTTACATTTTTAATTTTTTTTTTTTTCATTAATTCAAACTTTAACGTGGAAATTTTTTTTTTCGAATGCGAAATTAAAAAAGATTATTAAAAATATTTTTTTTTTTGTAAAAAATACCTGTGAGGCCCTTTTTTTATCGTAAAACACTTAAATATTTTCGAATTTACATTTTTTTTTCAGTAAATTGCATTTTGATGATACATATTTCTTTTTACGAATTTTATAAATATTTTGTTTATTTCATAAATATTTTAACATTTTACCCACAAATGCTTTCCTTAAATATCTACAACATAAGAAAATTCAATAATTTTCGATAAAAAAAATCTTTTTGAAAATCAAATATATTATAATTTTTTTTTTTCAATACTATAATATTTTCATAATTAGTATTTTTCATATATTATTATATTAATAAATATTTAACGTAACTTATAGGACAAGAAACTAAGAAATTACCTTAAATGACATTTTTTCACTATATTTATCCAATTACGCCCTTTTGATTTAATCTTTGCAAGAGAAGTAATTTTATAATGCGTGAAAAATATTTATTTCGCATAATCACTTTTCTCAGTTAATATTTTAAACTGTAACATTTTTTTTTTAAGTTAGTAAAAACAGTGCACTTCCACAGAGCCTATATGTCCTTTTTTATATTTAAAAATTCTGAGAGACTTCGTTTATCTGCGGAATTTTAAATTCTATGGATTTGTAATCCCAAATGAAACGATTTTCATTAGGTAAAAAGAAGACATACAAGAATTATTTCAAATTTATTACCAGTGACCGGCGGTTTTAGGATTTTACGTCGCAAACTTAGAAATGATTCTTCACTTATGTGCAGGTGAAAACGCAATTTGTATATAGTTAATTGCAGCACGTTGAGATACGTGGCAGACATGCAGAAAGCTCGCTGCTTGTGTGCATTAAGAGGAAGTGTTTGGGAATTATTTTCCTAGGTCCAAGCTAAATCCACCGGCCACTGGTTATTATTATAATAAAAATCACCGAAAATAGGAATATATATATATTATCATATACACCCATACAATTTACTTAATACATGATATGAATAGATGAAATATATCTAAATATATATTTTTTCGATTGCCAATCGTATAAATATTATAGGAAAAGGTGACCGTGCTAATACTGTATATTAGTTATAGTCCGTTACCTTTATTTCAATGAGCGACTGAGATTAGATATTTGGAAGATTAAAATATCGGTTGATATAGTCTTAAAGTGCCACTTTGGTACTGTGAAGACATGTCGATGAAACATGTCATGTATGAGACGGGGTTTAGTTCCGCTGCTTATAAAAGTGGTATGTAGCGAAATGATGTATAAAATTATAAGTAAACGATGAAAGCATTTCATATTTTTAAAATAATAGCTTCTTGAGACGCAATAAGCGAAAATCTAATTTGCTACATATCATTATGAATTTGGTTTAAAAAAAAAAAACAGTATTTTTAAACAAATCGCACTTGCTAACGTATTTTTGTTTTATTATAATTATTTTTCTCGAGTTATATGTCGAAACTTCTTACGGTAGCTTAAGATTCCGCCCCTGTGCTTGTAAATTTGTTACGTACTCATATTTTTCTCTTGTTATATTTATTATTTTATAAATTCGTGCTAGTGAAACTAACTTTTAAGCAATTTTTGTTTGTTTTGTATGATACATGATACTATTATGTTCTAGTCACGTGATTTGCCATCTCGTCCGGAAAAAACTTACAAAATGACCCCCGTATATTAAAAAAAAAAAATTAATATACTCTTTAAAATTACACATGAATAGATATTTATTTCGTACTATCGTTTTTGTTCGTTTTAAGAAAGATATTTTTGTTTTGTTTTTTATTTTCGTCTTTAATATAGTTATATTTCACCGAAATTAAAAAAAAAATGGCAAAAAAAATAGTGCTATTATTATTATTATATTTGTCATTACTGTATGATAGTTAAATTATTATAAATGAACTTTTAAAATTGTGAAACCTAAGGAGAGGAAGAAGAGATATTAAATTACGAAAAGGAGCTTGTTTTATTTCTGTGATTTTGTATTTTAAATGCGATAAAAATAAAAAATTTGTTTTTGAAATAAAGTCATTGCTGTTTAATTTCTGTTTCCCCGAATAATTCCTTTTTACAGTTAATAGTTGTCAACACTGTTGTCAAATCTTATAATGTAGGAAATTTAAATTTATGATGTTTAACTTCGTGATGATACCGACAAAATATCAATCTGTGAATTGTGGAAGGAAAATATGAATATAACTTCAAAGACATACATAATAAAGTATTCGAATTTCTTAAAACATGTTTTAAAACACGGATTCAATCATTTTCAATTGAATTTGTGGTAATTTGCTTGTTTTCATCAGAAAAGCTCTATGCTTTTTGCTATTTTGTTTTTTATTAGTGTCACTTTATTTAAAGCAAAAGAAATTTTCTAATTTTGAAAGATTTTTGATTTGGTTGTTTCCGTTCCTGTTAATTACACAGTAGTTCAATAATCTCATTTGCAATCACACGTTTAACTTGATTTAATTTTAAGTGAGGCTTTAAAAGATGATATTTCATATTTAATACATAGAGCATAATGTCATATTATTAAGTCTTATTTATAATTGCACCAAACTTAACGTGTCGATGCAAATTGACACAACAAAATTGTTTAAATATGCGAAAACGGTACAAGAGATAAAAAAATAGATTAATTTGCTGTACGTTGTATTAAATTTAAATCTCCCGCAATTTTTTCAGTCAGTTCAACATAAAGGCATTAAAATAACTATTAATGAAATACGAAATCATGGATCATTTTATACTTCAATGCTCAAAGTTACTAAAAATAATTGCAAGACATTTAAATTTTATTAATTGAAATGAAAGAATAATATATAAATTAACCAATATAACTTTATAGATGACTGATGATATTATTACGCTTTTGTTATAACTTATAGCTCATAATCTGCATGTGTTTAAAACCGGTAACAGTTATTAAAGAAATTGTCAGATTATTCCTTGATTTTTTTTAACTTTAATGTAATTTAAAATAATAGACGAGATATTACATACTTGCTTTATAAAAAAAGTCAGACAATTTCACTAGTTTAAGATGATGTTTTTTTTTTAAATATATCCAAGTTTAAATTTAAAATATGTTAACATTGCGGGAAAATTTGACAATTTGACACTACGTTCAGCCAGAAATTTGAGAGTGACATTCACGTCATTGTTTCTTTTTAAATATGACTTATTAATGATCTCATAAACTATTTAAAACCAGTAACAGGGATGCATTTATAAAGAAAAATATTGAAATTAAAATTTCTTAAACCAAAGAAAAAAAACGTTCATGTTGCTGCAGAATGCGGAGTGCGATGGCTGAACACATCCCAATTAATGTTACAATTGCAATCGTCCATCTACATACTTTAAATTTGATAACAACCGGCTTCGATAACAAACCTCCTTGCTTAACACCAATTCTATATTTGCCATTGTAGTGCCTGTTTTATTACGGAAAGAAAATGAGTGATCAACAGCCCCCAATCAGCAATGAAGAAGCAATAAAATTTTGCCAAAACCCAGATCCTTCGACGAAAGTATTTTTCGTCCCCGATTTTTACATAACGCATAATTTAATTCTATTTCTCTTAGGATTTCATCTTCCAACAGACGATGTATCGCATAAAGGACCCCCGTAAAACGGTACCGTTCTACACCGGAGTCTTGGGAATGAAGCTGTTGCAGAAATTAGATTTCCCCGAGATGAAATTCTCCTTGTACTTTATGGGCTTCGAAGATGAATTGGTCGGGGAGTTGGGTACTAGGGAAAGGACTGAATGGACGATGTCAAAAAAGGCTACCTTAGAATTAACACAGTAAATCTACTAGGGATATAGATTTTTTGTAGATGTAATAATTTTATTTTTTTTTAGCAATTGGGGTACAGAAAATGATCCAGAGTTTAAGTATCACGTGGGAAATTCTGAGCCGAGAGGTTATGGTATGTACAAACAAGTAAAAATTATATATATCTATAATTTATTTATTGTCTATAGATAAAATTATCTATTATTTGCAAATAATAGATGAAAATAAATTCTGTTTTATATTTATCTGTGGGTGATAACTGATATATTACTGCTATTGGTATAAAGTTATTTCTAAATAATTTTATTTATGAACATACAAAAAGATTAGTGCTAAATTTATCCTGTTATCTATTAGATAAATTATTATTGATATAATACCCAACTCTGTGTTGTAGTGATTTTCATAAGTGAATATAGACATTGAAGGATTTTATACATAATATATGAGAAATAAATTTAAATTATGTACAATTAAATGTTATTCAAATAATAATTTGCAGATAAAGTTGTGTTTTTTACTATTATATGCAAATAATGAAGTAAAATAAATTATCTTTTATATTTATCTGTTGGTAATATAAAAAAGTCACTATTATTTGTAGTAAAGTTATAAATATTTTGTTTATTCTATCAACGACTTTTACACATACTTAAATAATTAAAAAGAGGTAAATTTTTATTCCAATTATGCTTAACTATTACTTGTAGATATTTACATAATTTCGAAGTTAATAATTCGAGGCATTTTATCCCCTAATGACAGATGAAAGTTATTTATGAATAAATATTGTTCAAGCAATCATTTATAGAAAAAATCGAATTCTATAAAATTAGATGCAAATTTCTCCATAATAAATTTGAGTAACTATTATCTGTTTTATAGTAACATATTTATAAATAATTTTATTTATGAACTCATAGATAATTTTGTTTTTATTTACATGCAGATAATTTTTTATTCAAATAACAAATTAATTAAACCCTCCAATAAATTTTAAGAAACTGCAAATTTGATTGGTTTGGGTTATTTATTGATTCTTTTTGCAATGTTTTGACTCATCTCTCTAGAGCTATAAATGCCTGATACTGCTTTCTAGAAAACAATTTTGGATATTTAAAGAGTAGGATCAGAAATAATAATTATCCAATTAAATTGATAAATAAAGGTACTTTAGCATGAAAATAGGAAGATAGATAGTCCAAGGAAGAATAAGCATGATATATTACAAAAAAAAGATTTGAATTGATTGATATGGGTGTATTGTCTAGAAGGTTGATTGATATTTTAAAAGACGCATGTAGTCAAATAATCAGTTATAATATTAACACTTTACAGAATCGAAACATTTTCAACAATCTTAAAGAAAAGAATGTCTAAACTAGAAATGAGAAATGGTGTCTACAAAGTGGCAGTAACTATATTATTATTTATACAGGGTATTCCACGTAACTGGTTCATTAAAAGTTTATGATCTATTATTTACTTATATTTGAGATTTTGGCATCATTATCTCTTCGATAAATATCGTCCCCTATTTTGAGATTTTGAGATATCCTTATAGGGAATGCTCACATAAAGTGATAGGGGATGATATTTACTTCCTATTTCCGAATTAAAATACACGGTGTTCTATTTAAAAAATTGAGTTTTTGTGCATTTGAAAATATGTCACTTTCTTCCTCAGTTTTGAACACCCCCTGTATGTTAGAATGTAAAGTGTGCTTATCGTTTCTTAGAGTTATATCTACATTCATAACATAGCAAATTTGGAGTCTCTACTTGTAGTATTAACCGAGATATTAATTTCTCAATGATGCAATGATTACGACTAAAAAAAAAGAAAAACTTAAATAACTCAAAAACGGCAACATGTAGCTATAGGAATAGCTAATGAAAACTGACGTATTTATAGTTGTAGAATCCAAAAATGAATAAAAAATTATATCATTCTATTTAAAATAAGAAAGTTGACATCCATTTCCGGTCAACCGGAAGTGATATTTTGGTTAAGGTATTTTGCATTTATAGTTCCAATCGAACAGATACTAGTACCAAAATCTCAAATATAAGTAAATAATAGAACATCATAAACTTTTAATGAACCAGTTACGTGGAATACCCTGTATATTATTAATTTAAATAAAATCAAAATATTTTTTTATTCAATCAAATAATGCTCAATCATACCTTGAAGTGATTTACATAATAATAACATTTTATCTGTAGTAAATAACTGATAAAAATTATTTATGAATAAATGTTAGCCAAATAATCATTTATAATAATAATAATATCAATTTATTTATACATAGAAATTTATTCAAACAATACCTTAACTATAAACCGATTTTTTTTCTCAAGTCTAATAGTAAGTTCAATATTAAGCATCTTTTCAGGTCACATAGGAATCATGGTGCCGGATGTTGATAAAGCATGCGAGAGATTCGAAACACTCAATGTTAATTTTATAAAGAGACCGCAGGATGGTAAAATGAAGACGATTGCCTTCATAACTGATCCAGATGGTATTGGATTGAAATTTTGAATAACAAGCGTCTCTGAACCATTTTATTAACGGTGGTAATGTAAATAATATACTCAAATGGGCCTTAATTTTATGTAGGTATAAATAATTTACATCTTTCTCTGTTGTATATCTTTATAATATTGTCTTAATATTAAAGTTTTACTGTTATATTCTATATTTTTTTTTTGCATCTTCGAGAATGAATGATTACTTTTAAACGATTAGTTGGATGATTAAATCAAGGTAGGTAAAAAAAAAACCAACATAGAGTTATTAATTTCTTTATTATTATTTGATTAACAACAGACATCGAAACAAAAATAGAGTCTATCAATTATTCAATAATCTTTTTTACAATTTCAATAGTGATATATAATAGTGTAATATTTACCAGAGAAAAATTGATGTTGCCTGCAATTGTCTAGATTTATTTCAGTATATTAAACGTAGAAGATATCCATGAGTTTACAGAATTAAATCTAAACTTAAACAAAATTCAATTCAAATTTTACATTAGCACAAAAATTATATAATTTCTATAATAATATAAGATATAATAGGAATAATTATATATTTTTATTTTTGTAATATATATTTATATTTTCGTTTATTATCACAGAATTTATTAGTATTATTTAATAAATATACAGGGCGATTAACTATGATATAGTTAGTATAAAATACACAAGGTGGAAAATATAATAAGTTATTATAGTAATCTTTTACATTTATTACTCTGAAATAAAAAGGAAATAATTACATACACCGATTCCCAAAAGAAAAGAAACAATTGCGATTGTTTCCCCATCAGAAATTGACATTGACATATTATATGTAAATTATTGCGAATATTTTAAAATTATTATTATAACTTCATCGTTGTTATTTTCTGTTTTCTGTTGTAAATTTTGGTCTATATGACGATTTTAAATTATTAAAAAAATTATAATAAAATGTATGTATGATATAGGAATGATACTTTTTGAACATCAGTGTAAAACATAAATTAAGAAATTTAAAATATATATATTCTTACATATATTTACAAAATTAGTTTTTACAATTATTAATTATTATTAAAGACTAGATGTGTAGTATTTTCTATCTGAAATTAAAATATTTTTTTCTATCTGTTTTATATAAGAAAAATATATAAATTAAATAACAATTTTTTTTACAAAAATAGAATTATAATAAAAAAAAATTAAAATATCACTGCATCCATCTTTTATAATTATTTATTTTTTAAGTGGAATAATACCTCGTTTTTAATTTTATATATACAGTGTGAATAGAGTTAATTAAGTAAGCACCATAACTATTTTAAAAAAATTTAAAAAAATAAAATATGGCTTTAATAACTGAGAATAAATAAATAAATCACCATATGTTGAAGGTAAAAAAATAGAGGTATAACTCGATCCTTCCTAAACTGACCGAGAAATCTTTACATCTTAAATATTCAATTCCGTTTAAAAGCATAACAGTTTTATATAGGTATCTATATATATATAAATTAAATCGTACATTCAAAAATCAAGACTCATTCACCTTAAACCGATAAAAATTTCATTAATTTTCCTACGATAACTGTAGATAATGTTAATTTTTGAGTACGACACCGATTCTTACTTGCAATTATTTACTAAAAACCACACACTAAAATCTACTTTACATCTTATATGTATGTACATCTATTAATATGGAATTTGGTTTTGATAATACTGGATCATGTCGTAGGTCCTAGTCCTGAAATTCAGGAAGCTGTTCCTTATTACGCTCGACATGTAAGCCGCTGCTTCCTTATCGGTGACATTGGGAGCAAACCGGGCTCTGAGAAGTTTGATCGTTTGACCACGGAAGCACGGTAGACCGGTATCTAACATTAACGATACTAAGGAGACTATGGCTTCACGATGTGGTCTGAAGAGAGAGAAATTATTTTCGTTTAGTTTTGATGGTGTTAAATAAAAGATGTGGCAGTGTTGTCAAATTTGCAAAATTATTAAAAAATCATGTTTATTTTGCTGTCTCATGATTAATTCTATATAAATGGATATTTATAGCTTTAGTTATGGTAATTTTTGGTTTAGAAGTATTTTAAAAAGGTAAAATGAATAAAGCAATGTTGCCAAATTAACTAATGTAAATGAATTTCTTCTATTTTATGATTCACTATCATATTTGTTTAAATATCTGCTTCTTTTAGGGCTAAATACACCCTATCATGATAATTTAAACATTTTTAGAAGAATTATTAAATATGTAATAAAAAAATCAATGTTGCCAAATTTGAGGATGCATATAAAAATTTGAAAGCGACACTTGTTCTTCTATAGTATGGTAAACTAAGTTTGAATATTGTATGTTCCAAAATCTTCATTTACCGTTAAGACAAATATGACATATTAAAAAAATCAATGTTGTCAAATTTATCAAAACCCAAGGAAAAATATTGTAAATGATGTTGTGTTCTTCCATTCTATAAATTATCATGAAATCTACAGTCAAATATGGTTAATTATATAGCAATTTGATCATCTTTAAAACGATCGTAAAAACTGAAATGCTATGACGAAAATTCGAATGTAATAAACGAAACAATGCAACGTTGCCAAATTTTCCAATAATTACACAAAATTTATCTAAAATAGCGATTAGTTTTTTCATTATATGGTGTATAATGTTTGGATGTGTTAAGTTTTAACATTTGTGTTTGTCGTATAGTTAAATACGGTTTATTTATTACAATTTAAATATTTTCCGAATGATTATAACAGCTAAAATACACAACACTGTGTTGTTGAGATTATGAAAATATGACAAATATTAAAAAATAATGCTTGTGCTTCCCTTCTACACTATATCAGTTCTGAATGTGCTGTTGCAATATTTATTTTTATAGTACAGCTCAGTATGGCTATGAAACAAGGCAACGTTGCTAAATTTACCAAAGTTTGCATAAAAAGAAAATTAAAATGACGCTGGTTTTTCATTATTTGAGTCTATTATGTCTGAAAGTTTCATATCCATAGTTGTTATACAGCCAGATATGGTAAGTTAAAGCAATTTATAAAATTTAGAATTTAGACGATTATTCATACAGTAGAATTATCATGATAACTAAAATATACAAAACTAGGCTGTCAAATCTACCAAAATATGGCAAAATTACATAGTAATGCATGTGCTTCGATTCTACATGCTTGTTAGATCTGAATACAAGGTTCGTATATACTAGGTGGCCTCATAACTTTTCAGCCAATCAAGAGAAAGAGCGCGAACACGTCATCACGTATTCTGTGTTTAATAAGAAAAGCGGTGCATATGTATAAAAACAAGTGGCAATTTGTACTCCCAGACTAAATATTTATTTTTTTACAAAAATCTTAATTTAGGAATTTTTTCAATTAATGTTATGTCAAGCAGAACGTGTCTTGAAATATAATTTCAAGTTCCTTGTATTATTACAGAATTCCCCAATACCATATTATATAGTCAAAGGAATGTTGCACTAGCGTACTATAGATGGCACCGCAGTATTCTCTTATGGAAATATTACCACTACAAACGTACAACAATAGAAAATGCTGGTGGTGTCATCTATAGTGCGCCAGTGGAACATTTCTTTGACTCGAAAATGATCGCGAGGCGCCTCACCACAACGTCATCGCGCATCCTCTCCAAGTTACGAGGCCACCTAGTATATACGAACCTTGATCTGAATATGCTTTTTCAATACGTTGCCAAATTTACCAATACATACAATCGAAATGACGATTCTTTCGTTTAATTTTATGTTTGAATGTGTTAAGTTTCAATACGGACAAATACGCATTATTGC
This sequence comes from Protaetia brevitarsis, assembly GCA_004143645.1. Taxonomy (NCBI): domain Eukaryota; kingdom Metazoa; phylum Arthropoda; class Insecta; order Coleoptera; family Scarabaeidae; genus Protaetia; species Protaetia brevitarsis. The sequence continues at coordinate 89,410 of RXPK01000662.1, forward strand.
AGCAATTTAAACATTTTCAGAAGGATTATATGAACTGAAATTAACAAAACAATGTTGCCTAATTTGTTGGAACATAATAAAATGAAAAATATGATGCTCTATTCTTTGATTCCATTACTTCTGAG
>RXPK01000663.1:0-180886 GCA_004143645.1 Protaetia brevitarsis
AGATTGGAGTGTTATTTAGACAGGTTTCTAGAATAAGTTTTAAAATCATTTCATTTTTATTATCTCATACAAATATCATCATTGGCTTACCCGTAATTAAATACGGCGCACCATTGTACAAATAACCACGTCTGTTGCGTTCAATGTAAATTTTGAAATAGACTACGTCACCGACATTTAACTTTATCGAATCTTTATTAAAGATCCATCTGCCGTCAATTTCTTGCCCGGCGTATTCCACATACTGCACATCATCATCGCTCTTCAGGCTTTTGTTTATGTTCACGTAAACTACGACTGAATTGACGCCATTAACACCGGGTACGCTGATCTGTAATCCACGAGGATCGTATGCGGTTAAGGTCGGCGTGGGGAACCAGTTTGAGCCGCTTGCTTCACGCGTATTCGCACACAATAACGTGAAGGCCAAACAAAAAACTTGTCTTACTCTAACGCACATCGTTTGTTTGTACTAGACGATCGACTACTCATTCGCTGGAGTAAACAGTGAATGAGAGATTCTTCTGGGGAATATCGAATATATGACGATTATAATCGGGTTATCATAAAGTATAAGTGGCCAGCGGGGCTATACTTTTGGGTTAATTTCTTCCTAAGATAGCGGTAAACACCGATCTATTGTCATCTTATATTTGGGGATTCCGGAATTCCATTAACCTATATATCAGTTGGTGATAGAGAGAGATAGAGTAAATCACCACAAAGTTATATAATGCATAATTATAAAAAGAGTCAGAATAAATCTGTAATTAATAATAATTAATAAAATAATAATAATAATAATATAATAATATAATATAATAATAATAATATTATGTCGAGCGGCAAAACCTTTTACAGGACAAACTAAAGTACATACATACATATAAGTATAAAATAAATATAATCAAAAGATAAGAAAAAAAGAGAACTAAATTTGTTTTATTATATCATAGCAATAACCAATAAAGTCATCAAAAGAATAAAGGTGACATTCGTAATAAGTTGGTTCGAGGGAAAGGTAATGAAAAGGTAGATGAGGAGCGAGAGGAAAACTAGGTACAAGAAATCAATAGAGGAAAGTATAATCAGGAGAGTCAATACAACCACGAACAATCTTCAAGACGAATCTTGCTCCAGTAACATGTCGACGGTGTTCCAACGATCGCACACTATGCCCTTTCCAACAGGGATTCGTGTCAATACTCTCAGCAGGATACTGGCTATTTATTTTGAAGGGATAGATACTTCAAGAAACGGCGTTGGACTTTTTCAATACTCAGTTGCAGGGTGGATGTAATGTGGAGACCGAAACCACAGATGCGTATTCTAATTTACTCACAACAAAGCTAAAGTATAAAATTTTAAGAAGGGTCAACATGTTGAAAAACTTGCATGAGCGTAAGACAAAACCTAAAGATTTTGAAGCAGCAACGCACAACTCAGCAATATGTTCAGCAAAGTTAATCGGGAATCAAATAAAACTCCCGATCTCTAACCGTGTCCGATTTCTTGAGATAAGTATCACGTATTGAGTACATCGATGTGATGTAATTAATTTTCCTCGTGTGGTCACAAATAACACTTACTGACATTTAATCTTAATTTATGTGAGAAGCACCAGCTGAAAATATGGTCTAAATTATGTTGGAGGTGAGCCACATCATTTAGAGTTCTAATGGAGCATAGATTTTACGTCGTCTGCATAAGCAAGTACTGGACAGGACAGAGACATCAATAAATCGTTTATGAACAGTACAAATAAAAGGGGACCAAATGCGATCCTGTGGAACTCGCGAAGAGGGAATGAAATCAATGATTTATAACCATAGTAAAAACGTAGTGAACTCTGTTAGACAATAAGAATATAAAAGTGCAAAGAGAAGAACTTAATCCAAAGAATGACAGCTTGTCGAGCAAAATTCCATGATCAATTACATTCAAAGGCTCTGCTAAGGTCAGTATAGATGACAATCAACCTGACTTGAAGATCAAGTTGTTCACTTAGATATTGTGCATTTTAGAGACAAGGTTAGTGACTGTTGATCTCCCTTTAATGAATCCATGTTGTTGCAGTGAAATATATTGGGTGTATATTGTAATACAAACAAGAATAATAACATGCTCCAATACCTTGGCAAAATTCGACAAGATAGAAATTGTCTATAGTTACTAAATGCGAGTTTTGTCATCTTTCTTGAAAAGCATGACTAATTCTAGCACGTTTCCATCGCGTAGAAAGGTAGAAGTACCAATTGCCTAAATTAATGATAAACATCAAGGGTTTCGCAAGCACGTAACGAGCATCATAAAGGAGAAAACTAGGTATTTGATCATCCCCAGCGATATACTTCTGTGGAAACTTTGACATAATACAGATTTTTTTGAATTCTTCTTCAGTAGTTGGTAACAAAGTGAAAGGAATACAGTTGGAATGAGTGATTTTAGGTGAGAAGTCATTACTATCAATGTGTATTGAGGAAAATTTGGAGGCGAATGCATCAACTATCTCCTGAGGTGTATCAATACGTGCCTCATCATCAAATAAAACTTTAGGTATGCGTGTGGTGCCATTCCTTTTGTGAATGAACTGAAAGATCTCTTTCCTGTTAGCTTTGATTGAAGTTTGTTGAATTGTTGGTAAAAGTAAGAATTCTCAGCAGTTCTCCATTTCTGTCGATAATAATTCTTTAGTTTAAGGTTTGAAATAATAATAATAATTAATTTGCAAAACCATATTTTACAGTTTTCTGATTTGGAAAATCGTTTGCAGTTATTTCGTCACTTGAGATAATTATAAATACAGCACCTGTACTGCATTGGATGAGAAAATTCCAAAGAAGATGGCATCAAGATTGTATCCACCAGCATATAACAATAAACAATAACCCAAACTTTTCACAAGGTCTATATCCTACTAAAAAGACGCTACCATCTACAAGAAAAAGGAAACAATTACTCGGGCTTCTGTGTTCGTTTCTCGCCTAATCCAGCGCCTACCTAAACGCATCTTCCACATCCAGAGCTAATTTTTACTTAATCTTGTTCAGAAGTAAGCGTTCCTCACCTACATCAGCATTCTCCCCCCAAACGCCCCCTTTCCACCGTCAGGCAGCCGGCAATACCCTTGCCGCTCCCTAATTGAAATCTATTGCGGCATTCTTTCTGTCCACGTTTAGAGTCTTCCTCTGTTCGTTAATGTGACGTCACTGGCGTGTAATTTAATTCCTTATATATTAAGGTATTAGACGCGGCGTTCAAATGAAAGGCCTACCGAGGCGTACAGTCTGACGTCCCGACGTTATTAACTTTAGTTATTTTCTCATCTTCGTTGACTTTGGGCGCCTCGAAGAATTCGAGTAAATACAGCGGCTAAAATACAGTCATGTACGAAACAATGATATCTACGTTGATAGTAATGAAAATCCTTATGGCGTGCCTCAGGGTTCCTTTTCAGGCCCTTTATTGTTTTTATTGTATATGAACGGTATGCCAGATGGGTTTATATGCGCATGATTGTTTTTGTATAGTAAGAGCAGACTCACCTACAGTCAAAACATTGTTGAAGTGGAAAATAGCATAAATAAGCTCAACAAATGGATTGACAGTCATGGTCTTGCGAGGTCTTGGAAGTGCGAAATACATGAAGTTATTTTTTCTAAATAGATCATAGTTAACTTAAACACAAAGTTTCAAAATCGAGATATCACGCCCCACTGGCGGTGTAACAAAAGATTATAGCTTCTCAAATGTGCACACTAGACGATTCTAGATCATTCCTTCATTTAGCCTATATAAGCCGGTGGATGGGCCGAACTGAACTAAAGCAGTTCCATTTGAGCTACCGAGGTGATAACTTTGACAAGCGATATCCTAGCGAACTGTTAGTGCCGTCAATTTGCTTTGTGACTTTGTGTGCATCTTGAGTGCTTACTAATTATATTTTGTTATTAAGTTTATCGAACGAAAAGTAAACGAAAATGATGTCTGGTGGAAAGAAACGAAAAGTAGATGCAGAGGGTCGCCAGTTTCAAGAAAAATGGACTGAAGAATTCTTTTTTATCTTACACAATGGTAAGCCTATTTGTTTGCTGTGTAATGGATCCATTTCAGTGATGAAAGAATTCCATATAAAGAGGCATTACTCACTAAGCATCGTATGCTGCACTCACTGACAGGACAAATAAGAAAAGACAAAATCCAGAAGCTTACCGCAAATTTGGAAAAACAGCAGCAAATGTTTCATAAACAAAGAATACAACTCCATAATCTTGTGAAACCTAATTTTATAGTTAGTTCAAAATTGGCAAAGTCATTAAAATCATTTGCCGAAGGAGAATTTATCAAGGAGTGTATGTTAGAAGTTTGCAGTGTTTTGTGTCCTGAAAAGAAAAATGAATTTGAAAAAATTAGTTTGTCAAGGCGAACTGTTGCCCGACGTATAGAAATGATGGCTAATGATATAAAAACAACTTTGACTGACCGTATGGCTGGTTTTGAATCATTTTCCATAGCATTAGACGAAAGCACCTATTTGTCTGACACAGCTCAACTGGCTATATTTATTCGAGGTGTTGATAAAGAGTTCACTGTTACTGAGGGATTGCTTGCTTTACAACCGCTAAAAGGAACCAACTACAGGAGGGGGCATTTTCAAATGAAGTTGAAAGGTATTCACAAGTTTTGGTTTGCCATGGTCAAAATTAGTTGATGTATGCACAGATGGTGCACCTTCTATGGTCGGCTTACGTAAAGGTTTCATCGGAATTTTGTATGAAAGAGCAACTGAATTAAATGTGCAAAAAGATGATTCGATAGTCCTTCATTGCATTATCCACCAACAGAACTTGTGTTCTAAGTCCATTCGACTGCAGAATGTTATGAATGTGGTAGTAGAAACCATCAATTTTATTCGATCCCGAGGGCTTAACTATCGTCAGTTCAAGGCGTTTTTGGATGAAGTATCAGCCTAATATGACGACGTAACATATTATTGTGAAGTCAGATGGTTAAGCAAAGGAAAAATGCTGAAACGGTTTTACGAGCTTAGAAATGAGATAGCAGATTTTATGCAAATAAAAGATAAACCACTATATGAATTGAGTGACCCAAAATGGATATGTGACTTAGCATTTCTGGTCGATTTTACAGGTCATTTGAATGATTTAAATTTTAAACTTCAAAAACGAGGGACAGTTAGTAAATGATTTGTACAGCCGTTTGAAAGCGTTTCTAAACAAAATCTGCTTGCGAGAGGCACAGTTGCTGTCTGGTAACAGTTACCATTTCACCACGCTCTCTGCGTATGACAATACTGCTTATGCTCAATATGCTGAAGAACTCAAGTTACTGGCGGAGCAATTTTCGAATAGATTTAGCGATTTTAAAAACATGGAAGACAGTTTTAATTTATTAACTACTCCAACAAAAAATAATGTACAAAATGCTCCAATACACTTGCAAATGGAGTTGATCGAGCTTCAAGAAAACTCACAATTCGAAGACGTGGAGATTTCTATAAGAAATACCTCGAAGAAGACCATTTTCCGGAGCTTAGAAAATTCGCAAGAAGATTGATTTGTGCGTTTGGCAGTACTTATAAATGCGAACAGTTCTTTTTAATGATGAAAGTTAATAAATCAAAACATCGTACAAGGCTGACTGACGATAATTTGGAAAAATCTTTACGTCTTTTGTGTCAGTGGAATTCATCCAAACATCGATGGATTGGTTTCCCAAATTCAAGCTCAATGGTCTCATTGATTTCGTTGTCGCTATTTAACTTTCGTAGTTTATAATAATTCCAAATTTCACGATTTAATTAAAATGTTGTACCTATTTTTTTCATTTCATTTTCTTATTTTAATAAATTGCATTATAATAACATTGTCGTATTATTTCATGTCTGATATCTATCGCTAAAAATTATGAACACTACATTAAAATGCACTACTTTTAAACGCGGCCCGCGAACGTATTTGCACACTAAAGTTTGCCCCGCTACGAGTCAAAGGTTGCCCATACTTGTTCTAAACTAAATGCAAACCTTTGCACAGATCACAAAAATAACTGATTACGGCACTGCGTTACCCATTGCTTAATAATTGCTTAGATACCATCAAACTATTAAAAGCTACGGCATCCAAGAATGACCCCAACAATTAATCCTAATAGTATTCCAACTTGACCAGAAGAGTACTTTCGTGAGAATATACCCTCCCCATCTCCTCCAGTTCACGCAAAATACATGCCCGGAAACTTCGGCACAATCAATACGAATCGCTACTCATTCCGACGGACGCACGGTGCGCCCGTAAAAGATGATGACCTATCCCCCACCTATACCCTCCTCTCTCATGAATATACCTACTATACTATACTATCTACTCCACCCCCGTTCTTCCGCTTGGATCTTATGCAGCCGACCCCCGGTTAACATCCGATCCCCAAAAACCCAACCCACTCGCCACTCGTCGGGCCACCGATAGGGCGGGCGGCGAATGTATTTTTGCGTTCCAGGTGGATAACTTCGATTCTTATCGCGCCCGGATCATCTAGGGCACGTGCGCCGCAGCGCGCATAACGGGAGGCAAACCTACTGGAAGTTATAACGGCCGGACATAAAGGAAACGCGTGCCGCTACGTTTTCGATTCTCCGATCCGTTTTAGAGTTTAATGTTTTCCGTGAGCCGCCGTATTCTCCCCTCCCCCGCGGTCCCGCTTTCTGATACGCCACTGTGAGGCAGCGAAACAACAATTGCCGCTCGAGTAGTGTTGTCGTCCTGAGACGATTAGGACGAATAGTAACGGGTAAAAATGATAGGTAATCTAATCGTGAGGTGATTTCGATTTTATGGCGCAGTCTCTATGATACAAGTATACAGGGTGTATCGAAACGAGGTGAAAATCTGCCGGCAGCGCATTCAGCTGGTGAAAATTAATTGATAAATGTATACAGGACCTTCCAGGTTAACTTCTGCCTTCGATTGCTTATTTGCCATTAAAGTGAGATGTTTTACTTAAACACATAGTGAAACTAAACAAAATTAAGGGACCATCAGTAAAAACTGTGTTTCCTTGGAGTTTAGTTGGTTTAAGAGGCATTAAAATTAACAAACTAAAATTAATAAACTAAAATGCAAATGGTCTTCTCATGAATTTAAATCCTAATTTGTGAAAATTAACAAAAGTAAAATTAATTGAAAAAATCCTGTTTGAATGGTGTAAAATTAAAATGTAATTGTCCTTTCCATTCAAGTTTTATTTAAAAAATATTTACAACATGTTTCGGCGTGACGCCATCATCAGGTAATGTATTATTTTATGTTAAAAGAAGTAGAAAAAAAGTAAAAAATACTCCTCAAAATTAGCGGCAAAGACAATGTAAATTTATTGTAAGACAACTTAATTAATGGAGAGAGAGACGCGAATTGTGTGAAAGATTGGCGGAGAATGTCTACAATGTAACATTATTAATAGCGTGTACTTGCGTTGTAACGTGTCGTTACAAAATTAATTTCAGTATATTTTGAGTTAGCAATTTATTTTATCATAAATTTGAGTTTATTTAATCAATTTTTCCTGATGCGCTCGTTACGCCCGCATTTATTTCGTTAATTTGTTTTTCGCCGGCGCGCGTCTTAGAGTATCGCATCCCCTCCACGCGGCGCACATTGTATCTACGCACGCTATATTCCCAGGTGCCCGTGTTGGATTTACGCACGCTGGAATCCCCGCCAGCGCCGCTTGCCTATATAAACCGTGCAGCTACCGAGATCGAGGCAGACTCCGCCGATTCTCGAACCTCTCCTGGCCATAATACGTTGTCGTCCCACGGGGTGATGCGATTGTAACTGTTTACCGATCCTGCAGAACTGTATTCTGTTGTCGTCCCTCAGGGTGACGCGTTTACAGTGTATTTTCCGTTTTTGCAAGGTTATAGTATGCTGTCGTCTCAAGGGGTGATGCGATTATAACCGCCTACCGATCCTATAGGACTGTATTCTGTTGTCGTCCCTCGGGGTGACGCGTTTACAGTTTGTTTTCCGTTCACGCAAGGTTATAGTATGCTGTCGTCCCAGAAGGTGATGCGATTATAACCGTTCACCGAGTCCGCAGGAATGTATTCTGCTTGTCGTTCTCAGGGGTGATGCGTTTACAGTTTATTTCCCGTTCTCGCAGGGTTATAGTATGCTGTCGTCCGTAAGGGTGATGCGATTATAACCGCCTACCGATCCTATAGGACTGTATTCTGTTGTCGTCCCTCGGGGTGACGCATTTACAGTTTATTTTCCGTTCTCGCAAGGTTATAGTATGCTGTCGTCCCAGGAGGTGATGCGATTATAACCGCCTACCGATCCTGTAGGACTGTATTCTGTTGTCGTCCTTTGGGGTGACGCGTTTATAGTCCTTCCGCCGCACGAATTAATTGGTTACGCGGCGAGATTGTTTCTTTCATTGTTTGTTTCACGCTCAGATTTTTATGCCGCCCCCCCTGTATATTGTTAATACGAGAATTATCGCAGACTAATTTCTGTCGGAAATTGTTGATATTTCATTTGTAACGATTAATCCGATGAGCGTCACAAAGTAAACGAAAACCCCGGTATATATATATATATTTGTAGAACCCCATATTCTTCCATTCCTTCAGGAATTGGAAGACTCACTTTTCTGGCAAGATAATGCCTGTCCCCATATTCCACGACGTTCTATGGACCGTTTCGCAGAGGCTATAATGTCAATCTCTTGTCATGGCTACACCTATCTCTGGATCTTTCACCCCTCGAACATGTTTGGGGTGTTATGGAGAGGACATTGTGGGATTCATTACATCCTCAGACGTTGCAAGCTCTTCAGCGCGAATTACAGTATACTTGGTACGCAATATCTCAAGAGGAAATCGACCATCTGCCAGAATCGATTTGCCAACTTTGTGTTACACTTTAGAAGTGTTGCACGTAGTATGAATTATTCTAAAGTTGAATAGTAGATATGGTCTTTGTATTGGATGAGATTGAATAAATTGTTTCTTTGTAAGCAGAATTTATGCTGAAAAATATCCAAACAAAAGATATAAGATAAAAGACATTTTAGGAATCTGTTGAATAGGTTCATAGAAATAGGAATTTAAAACACCAAATAAGTAAAAACTTGCAAGAACTGAGGACAATGAGTATTCAGTATTATTGCTAACAACAGAAGACTATATTAAAGTTATTATTATTATTACTTCTATATACAAGGTGACTCAGAAATAAATGAAAATCTCTCGGCTGTGTATTTTCCTTGCAAAAATAGTTTCACAAACACTTTAAGATAATTTTCTATCGATTTTCCTTGCTGAGATACTCATGTTTGAACTATGAATTTGGAATTACTCTTCAATCCGGTCCTTTTAGTAGTTTTTAATTAGTTTTTTAATGCAGTCCTAGATACTTTTCGAAGATTAAATATTTTCTATCTGTAATATCTATTAAATAGGAAGAGGTAAAAGGATGTTTATTACATCTATATATACAAGGTGATCCTGAAATAAGTGAAAATCTTTAAGCAGCAGTTCCTTTTTTCTACCTCGCCGAGATATTCATCGATTTTTCTCTTTTAATCCCGTCCTATGTACGTTAGATAATCACCGCCCGTTGTGTATATATAACCAGAACTTGCCGCAAGCACCGCGCATCATACTTCCCCTTATATATAATAACGCAAACATCCCCAAGTCTTGACTTAATTTCGACATTATTAGACCGTGCGGCCGCGTCTGAAGTAACTGAATTTTTAAAGAGTGGCATGGCTCGTAGCAGAAGCGACCCGGGGTGGGAAGATTAAAAAGTTTTAACGAGGCCCGTGGCGGTGGCCCCCTCGAACTTTCCGTCACGATACTGCGGCGTAATTCTTCTTCTTTTTTTCCGGGCTGTTTTGTTTCCTTACCACCAATATTCTATCGAGTGCGCGCGGGCCTTTCTCAGAGGCGGCTGTTGCTCAGTTCAGTTCGGATGGAGTTCTTCGGTTGGATCACCTGGAGCGAAGAAAGTGCGCATTGTTTTTTGGGGAGGGGCGAGGGGGGGGCAGGGGTAAATTGGAATTTGCTCGCACTGAAGAACGTAAAATTTCTTTTTGATATTGTAATAATGTAAACGATAAATAAGGCTTCTAAACTGTTTAAAAAAAAAAGACTGCTTGATTGTATTTTAGCCGTAAATAGATTTCTTATGTGTCTGTATTCTATAAAAAGTTCAAATAAATATACAAGGTTGTTTGTCTTTGAGAAAAAATATGATCTTTTTCAAAATCTTAGATACTTTAATTAACATACTAGTTTGGACTACCATAAAATTATACGTCAGAGAACTTAAATCGGACAGTTAACAATAGAAAGGAGACAATAAAATGACTAGAAACCAGAAATATTCCTGATTTGAATCGCGCACTTGTAAAAAATAATAAAATTCTTTGGTTTAAATCAACCTAGTTGAATTATATTTGAATACCTTACTCACAAATCTCATTGCTATAAGCCCACATCTGGAGTTCCCCGAGGATCTGGTTTGGGGCCATTATTATTCCTTATTTTTGTTGCAAAATAATTCTAATTGTCTTATGTATGCAGATGGTTTAATATTTTTTGAGAGGATCAATTCTTTAGCTGATTGCCATAGTCTGCAAGAAGACTTAGCAGCTATTTGTTACAAGCTATTGATGTTATATTCTTTGTATAAGGGCGTTTAATTATCTAATACTCACATCTGCAGGTGTTTAATACGTTATTAACCAAAATTCCTTCTCAAAGTACTTCGGACTTTGAAAGACGATGTCTGAATTGAAACTGAATCGTGAATTCACTTTGAACATTTATTGTAGCTGCCTTTTATTATTAACCTTGTTTAGAACAGAATTATATAAATTTGTTTTGTCCTAACCCGACTCCGTAGTTTAGTTTTGTTACGTCCCCATATTTAGATTTAAGTTCCTTCAGTTCTAAGAAGTTAATAGTGAAGATATCTTTCCCTTTTTCGATTCTTTCTTTATTCTGTCAGACACCCTCTTCATTTGTAATTTACGACCGCTAGAGTTCCTTTGTACACCACACACAATTACTTTTGTAACCCCACCAAGGGAAAATGGTCAGTGTAACAAGGAACTACTAGTTCAAAACCATATTGTAATAAGCAGTTCTGTTCGGACATTTCAAGCGATAATACACTTGTAAATATCTTACTGTGTAGTTGTATGAAATTACAAAAAAAAGGGTTTTGTGCGTTTTGTTATTTAAACACATCAATGTACAAAGTGACAAATCCAGGACCAACGCATTCACAAAAATCTACAAAGCTTATTATATTATTTTTTCAAGTGAAACGTTTGTAGGTAGTTACTTGTCAAGACGACAAATACGAGTAAGCCAACGCTTTTAAACTTATGTTTACCTTTTAGAGGGCAAATTTCATTGAGGAAATTGTATTATAGCAATTCTGGTAAAGTTTCGCTGTGTATAACTTGCAGATTTTAGGTTTTGTTAGTTTATTAGCTAAGAAAAATTACTTAATAACTGTGTAATTTAATATTTGAAGGTTCATTGAAGTTATTACCGCATTTATTTAAAAAAAAAACATCATTTTAACAACAATAACAACAATAACAACATTTTATTTCTTCTTATTAAGTTCAAATTTCCTGCGATTTTACTAATTATTTAGTGCAAGGCAGACAAATCTCCATTAAAGTATAGCAGAAAGTCATAACGTATGGAAAAAATTGATTGCTCACTCTCAGCATTGAACAAATATCTCGTTTAACTTTTGCGATAAAAAAATTTCAATATTAACCTCATCGTGGGCGGCCGGTATGAGCTCCAACGCGCTAACAAAAATAACGACTTGTTACATCGAGTACCTAATATTAAAACCCGCTGGCCACCAGCGAGAGATATCAAACCAATATAGAAAAAATCGAAAAAAAAAATCTAAAAGCCAGGGCAAGCACGGTGTTCGCATGCCCGCCCCCACAATCAACCGGAACCCCACCTTATATATCCGCTCACAACTGCTATTAAAGCAATCTCGAGTTCGCTACGGCCCGTCCGAATTCGTTCCCGAAGTTAGGTAAAGAAAATATTTTTAATGGCGAGTCGTCCGACAACTTTTCCGGTTATAAAAACCCACACAATCCAATAGGACCGCAATGCTACTGGCCTGCTGTTGTAGAAGTGTATACAGCGGGACACGGCAGGCGTACTTAAAACTTTTCCACATTTACCGAAACTCGGGACAAATATTAGAAAGTTTTTCACTCGAGTGTAGTTCGTGTTGGGGAGGGGGAAGTGCAAGCGAAAGCCGCGTCTGGTCCGCGCTGTGTCGTTCGCGTTATCTAATAAAAGGTGGCGCAGGCGTCATCCAAAATTGATAGCAATTATAGTAGGCGGCAAGCGGAAGAGAAGTTACTAGTTTCGGAGTGCTATTAGGCGTTCAAATAATAAATTCTGTAAGTGTAGAGAGGAGATTAAAGGATCTCAAAAGAGTGGGGTTGGGGATGAGTTGAGAATAAAGGTTCTCTTTCTTATATTCTTAGAGCTGACCAAGGTATTTGACTGTGTGTCACAAGCAATATTAATGAATTGAAACTCTGTGGCATTAGAGAACATAACCTATTATTTATTAAGAGTTTTTATTTTTGGAAAATAGATCTCAATATATAGATCATGATAATGAAATTTCATCAATGAAACATGCAACTTATGGAATGCCACATTAAGCTTTAGATGAAACATACAATCGGAACTAGGTTCAAGGAACACATAGCAAGTTATCGCTATGGGAGGCTTGAATCATTGAGCGTGCCGCAACATATAAATACATTAAAATGCAGAACTATAATGAAAAATGTAGCATCACTGAGAGAATTATATGCAAATCAAATCATATACCGTAAAGTGGGGCAATTCCGATCTGATTTATGTACTATTTCTGAGCTGCAATTAGGTACTATTATTAATCGAAAAAATTGAAAAAAATTATATATAATCATAGATCTTTTAGCTACACATACCATCATGTATATTAACCCAATGTATTAAAAACACTATTTTTTTTACCACATCAAGCGTGATCGGTTTTGCCCCATAATAGGGGACAATTCCAATCACCCATCTATTTTCTTATAAAAACCGATTTGAAAGCTACATGAGGTAAATTTAATAACAAAAATTTCAATTTTTTTGTTTTTTTAACGTCTCCTACAAAAATTTGAATTTAAAAAAAAAAACTTACAGAAATAACAGAAAATATGTATTATAGAAATGACAAACAGATAACTAATGACATAAACTATAATAATTCAATAAACTAAAATTAAAGCAAAATTTTATTCAACGCGCTTCTCTCTCAGTTCAAAAACGTACCTTCCCCTTCTATGACCAGCTGGATAATTTAGTTTTTGGAAATTTCCTAAATTTCGTCAACTTGGAGAAATACAAAAGTCATCTTTTCTCTTCCTTAGAAACTACCGATTCTTTAAAGTATTCGGAAGTAATGAATATGGCACCCTATTGTTTTCTGATGCTTTCATAATGGATGAAGTGCTCTATTCTACTGCCCTGATAGCGCTTTGGAGGTATTTGGAGGTATATTGCTGTCTCCCGCCAGGCCATACTTTTTTTTTATAATTTCTCACCATAATTTTCAATAAAACCAACGTAGAAACATATCATGTCATATTTCTACGTTGTTCTATGAGCATGTTCTATGTTCTTTTACTTTTCAAACTGATCGGTATTACCCCATGAGGTGTTAATTTTTCCCTTACTCTCTTTTTGTTCCAACACTTTCATAAAGTCAAAAAAAGAAACGGTGACGAATGAATGACAATTGATTCTTTTCACCTTATCCCTTTTGGAAAATTCACTTAGTCTTAGTGGGATTCCCCAGTAGTAGTTTGTTACCGTCTGTATGAAATATTACTCGTTGTCATTCCATCGGAAATTATTTTTTTAACACAGGAAACTTTAATTCAATATTTAAAAAGCCAGTTAGATATCTATGTTATAAACAAAGTTTATTAAATGACTGTGTTGCAAAACTTTCTTATCCTTTCCATAGATGCCAGACTAAATAATTGCCATAAAATCAGGATTGATCGATTTTACCTCATGCGATCGAATTTGCCCCACTTTACGGTACTTTTAAAACACTTATTGAACTAGAAACACGCTCTTTACTTAAGCATACAGATGTTTTCTTTGTTACATCTATCTTTAGTTCTTGGTATTTTAGCAGGTCACAGAAGGACTTAGAGAAAAATCTTTGTGAATATCTGTTTAGAATAGGGATAACGATGTACATTTTAAGTATTACGTCTTTCCTTAATTACGATGCAGGATACCTGAAGATTGGAAATTGGGGTGATAATGCCAGTATTCAAAAAAGGAGATCATAGAGACTGTAAAACCTACAGAGGAATTACAATGCTTAGCACAATGTTGAAGTTATATGAAAGAAAACTTGAAGCAAGATTAAGACCTATAATTGACCCACAGTTGGAGGATTCACAGTCAGCACATGGGCGTATATAAGGGGGGAGGTTATGGAGTAATTACCCTCCCCCCCCCCCCACATGAGCCAGCGAAAATCCACTTGTAAACTAAATTTTACATTTAAAAACAAACATTCATCCTTCTTTTTTTCCCCTTTTTTTGTGTAAATATTACCCCTCCCATGATGACACTATTCAAATTGTATCGAAAAGGAGCCGATCTTTCTTTTTTAGTTAAATTAAAAATATCATCTCCATTACCTTTCCTATAAACTCAAAGTTGTATACGCGCCTGAGTCAGCATTTAGGAAAGGGAGAGGGGTTCAGGACAATATATTTATATTAACGCAACTAACAGAAAAGAATGCAAATAGCCAATATATATGTGGCCTTCATTGATTTTGAAAAAGCTTTTGATACAGTTCCTCGACAAGTAATATGGTAAAAGGCTGGGTAGGAAAGGAGGAAATAATAAATTATTAAAAGGGTTAATGAGCATATACAATGTTACGAGAAATTATGTAAAAACTGTAAACCTACAATCAGATGTGTTTATAATAAAGGAAGGACTACGACAAGGAGGTGTATTGAGCCCAACACTCTTCACTGTGGTACTGGATGAAGGAATAAAAGAAGTGCAAGGTCAAACAAGAAAAGTACATTTAATATGTGGAAGAATAAACGAAGGAGGGTTTAAGATGGAAATCTCATTATAACGTGAAGATATTTTGCTAAGTTGTCGATCTGAAACTACAATATGTATCCATAAAGGATAACAATAATTGTAGGACGACATTAAGCCACTATACTTGCGTTAATTATCGCTAATTAATAATAAGGTGACGTCAAAAACGTGTGTAACACTAGGTAGATATTAGCATACATATGTTTCATCTTACCAAGGATCATCAAGAAAAGTACAAGTTGGCTACAAAAACAAGCAACGAATTGAAATTGGGGAAAACGCTTTTGCAGATGACTTGGTTATGTACGCTGAAAACGAAAGAAATTTACAAAACAGTTTAGAAATATGGAAAACGTGTTTGGAAAAGAAAAATCTAAGAAAGAACATAGAAAAGACAAAAATAATGGTAATAGGGAAAGGTGACTTGAAGACTTCAATAGAACTGAACGGGGGAAGAAAATTGAATAAACGAAAGCATTTAAATATTTGGGAGTGTGGATAAATAAAGATGGCAAACCTGGTACTGAAATAAATGAACGAATAAAAAAGTCAATAAAATTATATTACGTGTTAAACAGACAATTTATTAGAAACAAGGAAATATCAAAGAAAACTAAAATGAAGGTATACAACACTATATTCAAGTCTGTCCTTATATATGGGTGTGAAAGTTGGGTCCTCAACAAGCAGATGGAAAGAAGAATTCAGGCCACCGAAATGATGATTACAAGGCGTGATAGAGTGTGAAATGATCGGGTAAGAGAAGTGTTGAACGTGGAGCCAATCATGCAAACAATTGAAAGGCAACAGCTAAAGTGGTTTGGACATGTTACGAGAATGGGTGAGAATAAACTAGCAAAAAAAATGTGGTCAGCTGGATCAATAAATAAAAAGAAAAGGTAGACCAAGCAAAACGTGGGATAAAGTTATTGCAAAGAATCTGGAAAGAAGAGGACTGACGTGGAGTGAAGCGAAAATAATGGCTAGTGATAAAAGATGGTGGGCAAAATTCATTTACATGTAAACTTTATTATTTTGATGTACACCTTAACACCTTCGGGAACATAAAGTTTTAGATTATACATCTTTCCTTAATTCATTCGATCTTTGGTTGGAAATGAAAATCCTGGATTTTCGAAACAATTGTCCCGACTAAATAAACTAGCGGATAAGCATGGAAAGGCATTGGCGATGTATAAAATGGATTCTTTTTAACGTTAACAGTAACAAGAGATAAAAATGTGTTCGGAGAAATCCAAAAAAAAAAGAGCAAATACGTTCCATCTCACGGCCTTTCATTTAAAATTCACATTTTCCTTCTTTTTATGTGCACATATATGGGTTTTAACAAAAAAACAGCCTCGTTAAAACCGCTTTCCGCGACATCCGAGCAGAATGGAACGAATTGCTCCGCATAATACGACTGGGATATCATCCGAGCATCAGTCTCGATGTAAAAAAAAAGCGAAACACATTATTAAGACATCAGTTTCGTCGCTAGCGACATCTTTCTTTCTGGAACTAAAACGGGCTTCATCTCCGAATCTCGTCTGGAAGTTTTTTTTTTTTTTTCTTTAAACGATTTACCGTGATCACATAATTCACCTTCAAATATAGGATTTGAGGGTGAAAAATAACGAAATTTAACAATTTTTTACCTAATTTTTTTTTGCAAATTTCTTGGAAGCGATTATCTGTATATGCATCATTTTTTTACAAACCGCTTACCTAATTTAACTTAACATTTCAAAATCGATTTCTTTACAATATATATAAAAATTGAAAAGTATTTAAGAATTTTGTTCAGGGCGAGCTACTGCTGCAATTTTGTTGTAATATAGTCCATGATGACTATTTTAACGAAGAATCGAATGCCGAAAACCAGACTTTGATATCTCTAACCATTTCCGAGATATTCGCAAAAATGTGCTGAGAATTGTTAAATTTATATTTTATAGTTTATAGTTATATTTTTCACCCATAAATCGTCAACTTGTGGGCCAAGTGCCGTTCCAATTTTGTTCTAGTGTAGTCCACTCGATGCCCATTTTAACGAGGAATTGAATGCCGAAAATCAGACATTATTCCATAGTTCCATTTGGTCATAGGGCATTCTCATGTATCAAATATCTTATATTTCCCTCACTTCGGTGAAAGTAACGGATTTTTCAAAGGCAGTTTTCCTCCCTGGCGAAAGACAATCGCTATCAAAGTCTGTTAGAGAATTCCAATTCAAAAGGATTCATTAGCCAACCTCCGTAAGAGACGGACGTGTGTCGATTAATTTTGCAAAATTTAACGGCTATTTTGGTAAAATCTAATTTATTCCAAATTCCGATATAAACATGATGGTTAATTGTTAAACAAAGTTTGTCACATTAATTTTATCTACAATTTTACTTTAATAGCTGTTGGATAATTTTCTTCGACGACGATATTCCTGAGATATGTTCCTGTCCTAAGACATTGTCCATGATTAGAAGGATGAGGGCCCCCATTCGATGCCTGACTTGACTTGCTCACTCTGATACCCGCTGACTTGGTCCCTCCAAAGGTATTCCTCGTCTACATCAACCTAAAAATAAACACATTATTTTAATATACTTATAAGAAACTTCATTTTTATATGTTCGGCAAATAATTTGTTTTGGTTAGGAATTTTGTATAACTGCCGAACAGTTTGCGACCACTGGTGAAAATTTTTCATAAAGTGGTAGTAATAATGTTACTAGTCAATATGTATTTACAGCACGAACCGAATATCTAGTAATTTTACCATCAAATGTTGGACATTCTGATTTACCCGTCTTTTAAGCATAGAATTACTCAGATGAAAGTTTTGAAAACGCTGGAATTTTTAAGTTAATTTTAATCGTGTTAATTTTTCTATGATGAATTTATATTGCAAAAAGTGGAATTACTGACAAATACGTAATTGTTATACAATAAGCGAGGCCATTTAACTTACATAGCTGAGATACTTATATCCTTATTTATGTTCTTTTCACACGGTTTCACATTTGGAAATTTTTTATTAAATAAAACCACATTTGTTGCACTTAAATGTTTTCTTTATCGTACAAAAGTGATCATAATTGACGTATGTTGAATTTAATATGCACTATATTACCTAAACCAAGCGCAGTAAATGTCAATTTCGTAGTAGAGGACATACTGGCAACATGCTCCTACGGCATCTGGGGCCTGAAGAAATATAAGGGGGTATCTATTCGTATTTTTTTTTAATATCAGAGCCTTTTTCAGGCAGAAATTCTAACTCCGCATGCTATCTGGCATTTAAGAGAGCACATTTGTGATTAAAAAGTAATGAATATATGTAGGTGACATTAGGATGTTTAAAATTTAATTTTACTGATTTAATTAAAGTATTATATGTAAAATTTATTTATTTTTTATACCGAGCTGTATGCTGCCTTGTAGCGTTATAGTAAGTACGTATGCTACTACGATATTGTTATTACACGCTGAAGCAGAACTGGTAAGCTAACGATTATTTTTTTTTTACATAGTAAACACAACTTATTGGTCTCAATCCCTATAAAAATGAGCGCAAAAAAGGAACATATTTGAAAAGCGACCCTCGCACTATAACGGCCCACCTCAGCAATAAAAACGAGAGAAAACCCGGTTTCCCATTTTTTCCTTACCTCACTGCAAACCTTCCCAACAATTTCCCGTTCCGTTTTGAACCGGCACAAAGGTAAAGCGAACCGTTTTTGTCTCTGCGTCTCACTCTTTCTTCTATATAAGTAACTACATACGTAGGCATATGCACGTCGTTCGAAATTATACTCCGGAGAATCCGGACGAACGATAGGATCCTCGACCGGAATTGAGGAAGAAGGAACTTTTGCGGAACGCCGGAATATCAAAAAGAATGGAATCCTATGGCAAAAAATAAAAAGGCGGACGTCACATACGATTTTCCAACTTCCGCCTTTCTCCCCCTCTCCGCCACCTATCTCGTCCTATATTTCGGCCCTTCGTTACGATTATACGGGAAAGTGTATGGCGCGTATTGAAAACGATACGCCTCGGTAATTCTGAAAAGGAAACCAAGAATCGAAAAGAGAAACATTAGTATCGGCTTCTCTTTAGTGGGCTTACCGGATATTGATTTTTGCTACACGCGCTCTGCTCTAAGAAGCCATGAAGGTGAAAAGGAATGAGAGGAGGGAATGGGAAGAGGAAAACATAATAGATTTTTGTGGAGGTTGTATCCGGTTACCGAAGCCAGTGTGAATAATTTAGGAATTGATTGTGGCTTGTCCAGGGTTCGTCTTGCAGTTATCGTTACTTAACTAATTTTATTGTTTTCCCAATGTACTTCGAAGAAGGCTGTAGATATATCATTCCCATGGCGTTTACGAATGTTTAGTGTTATAAAGATATCAATGGAAATTCCCCATTGTGCATACATCCAAGAAAAGGGTTGTTAACATTATATGTATTGACGCTACGAAGTGCTGGATTAAAACCATAATTACATAACAGAAAGCTATGTATGAGATGGCAAAGCTGGTTGAACGAGCTACAAGAAGTGAATATTGGATCGTCCTCTCTATGGTTCTATTATTATTGAGATTTTATTTTATAAATAGTTCGAAATAATTAGCAGTGTAAAGCAACGCAAATAAAAACGCATTTATTTGAGGTAAGTAATATGAGTTCGCTTATTAAATAACAATTATGCTTTTAATGATAATTCTCCGGGGGATTGGGAGTACCTACCAGGCGCGTCCCAGAGGTGGTGGATAGGGGAAAGGTCATCTTGTCAGGATTCGCTCAAGACGAGCTGGTTAGTGGCGGCTATAAGTTCGTCCTCTCTGCTTAAAACTGGAGCAGGGCGAAAGAAGACTGTTGCCGTGAACCACTCCCCCCCTCGCCTGAGTTGTCGTGTAGTGGATAAGAGCCTGCACAGGGTTCTATAACGATGCCAGTTGTTGCTTTCGGCTGAATCGTCCCCGTGTGTTAGTTTTCAGTTTCTGGTTAGCAACAGTAGCAGCAACCCTGAAGATGTCGCTTGCGAGTGTAGACGAAACGTCGGCCAAAGGAAAATCCAGAACGCGGTTCTAGCCCAGAAGCCCAGTAGATAGTATGAGCAACAATCTCGAAAGTCTACATGTTAGTTTAATGTGAGGAAATTGCTTAAGGTATCACGTCCATGTAGCCAGATTACGAAGGTGTCGTCAACGTATCTGAACCAGCATTTCGGTTTCTGGGAATAGGATGTTAGAACTTGTTCGAGAGCTTCCATAAAAATGTTGGCAACAATTGGAGATATCTACTGTTGTTGTCAACATTATATGACACCAAAATTGTGAATATAAATTTCACTATAGATTTTTATAGTTATGCTATTATTACACAAAAAGAAATGTTGTAAATTTTCAAGCAATTATAAAGCTTTGCACAACAAATTGTTGCACATATAGCGACGAGCACAACTTGTATTAGAATTTCCCACAAAATTGTTGACGAAAGTGATCGCATTTTTTGCAACAAAATCCACACTTTTGTTATATAATTTATGTTGACATAACCTATATATTACAGTAGCACTAATTGTAAGTGCAGATCACTTGTTGCAAATAGTACATTAGGCCATTGGTAATAGTTACAATTAATCGTCAACAAGATATTTCCAGTATTTTTGCTACTATTACAAATCTGTGTAGTGAACAGATATTAAGATTTTGCGTACCGATTAACTACCCTGTTGCTATAATTAATATACCTAGTTGTGAATAATTATTTACTGTGTAATGTGTTTTTTTTTAACACAATGTATAGTTTTGTTGCCCAATTTGTTGACATATAGCAGAAGCATATAAATTGCATATTCCTTGTTGCAAATGCAATAGTGAATTTTCAGTAGGATTTTATTTACAATAAAGTTGCACTGGTGGATCAAGGAATAAAGGATCCCTAACTTGAGAAGTTTTTATCTCATGAGTTTATTTTGTTCTGAATACTACGTTTGCGAATTCTCCTTCCCCGATATACGATGTTTTTGTGGTAAATGTACCAAACCAATACTTTATAACCGTATTTCAGTGAAATAGGACTTAATCTTTACAACAATGGCAGTAACACATATACCTATTGAACGTAACTATATGGGTAGTAAACTTCGTAATAATAATAATAATAATGTTTAGATCAGAGAACCTGTTTACAAAAGTGTGAGCTTGATGTGAAAAAAAAGTTATTTAAACATAATAATTACATTAAATTTACTAGAATTGCGGTTAGCGAAATCCTTATTTCTTAATAATATTCACTTTGTTAATTGAAGAGTACTTATTCTTTAAGTGAAATTAATGGGTTTGTCAAATTAATAAACTAGAAGTAACAAAATAATATCATCGCTTTTTTATAGCAATTATTTTCTTAATTTTCGCAATATCTCTAAAATAAACGAGATTTTATTAGTTTGAGGATTTCTTTGTTGATCTCATTAATTACAGTACGTAAATGTCGAAGACGTTGGCAGTTGGTGGATGTAATTATTATTGCCATGTCGACAAGCCGATACATGTCTTAACATTAGTTTTTTTGTTTGAGAAACAGCAATTCGTAAATTTTGAAGCGTGTCCAAGGTCTTGGTAGGCCGACGTCCTTCTTAAGATTAGCGGAAATCAGAATGTTGCAACTATAGTTAATTAATTAACTATTAATTCGATGCGTGGACCAGTGTTCGAGTACTATAAAGTCCCCCACTATAAAAAATCTTAACTTTATAACTTTTTCCCACTTCATCATATGCAATTTATTATATTTACTAGTTGTAAAATATTGTAATATAATAATTATAATAATAATAATAATAATAATAATAATAATAATAATAATAATAATAATAATAAATAAACATTTTATTTCTAAAGGCAGTATACAAGTGACAGAAAAAAAAGAGATAACTCGTATAAGCAAGAAATACGTCACATCAGAAACAAATAGCTTACGTGCTATAAAAATCTTGAACACAGTAACAATTTAAATTAAGTAAATATTCTTTAACTGCTTTTTTAAACTGAAAAAAGTTAGCGATATTTTTTATATCAGTAGGAAGGTTATTATATAATTTACATCCTACAAAGTAGGTACCTTTTTGGAAGATTTCCCTCCTACGAGGCGCTGGAAGGTAATAGTTGTCTGTTCGTGTATTATATCTATGATTAATATTACTTCAGTTAAACTATTGCTTATTCTTGAATACGAAACATAACAAATCTAGTATATAAATATCATAAAAAGTTAGAAGAGCATTAGTTTTAAAATATTCTTTACAGGAATCTCTATAGCCGAGATTATAAATAACTCGTAAAGCTCTCTTCTGAATTAAGAAAACTCTTTCAGAGTGTGGTGATAATCCCCAGTGAATTACCCCATACCGCTGGTAGATTGGTAAAAAATCAATAAAGAACTAATGTTACATTTTTTCTTGAGTTGTATCAAAGCATAACAAATTTTTGACAAAGTACTACAAAGATTATCAATATGATCAATCCACTTTAAGTTTTCACTTATGACTACTCCTAAAATTTTGGAAGAAGGGTCTAAATTAAAAACATGATCATTTATTTGAATCGTATCGATAGACTTAGTTCTATTATGAAAATATACAAATTTAGTTTTTTGTTCATTAATTATTGACTTATTGAAATTCATCCATCTAGTAATTGTGTTTAAAGTTGCTGAATGTATGTCATTAATTGTATCAATATTTTCTGGTTTAATGATTAAACTAACATCATCAGCATACAATGCAACATTTTCTATATTTTTTAAAGTTTTTGGCAAGTCGTTTATATATACTAAAAAAAGTGTGGGACCCAGGGCAGAACCCTGTGGTACACCAAGGTTTATATCAATGCAATGTGACTGATGGCTATGAATTTTAATAGACTGCTTGCGGTTTGAGAGATATGATTGGAACCATTGTCTAGCAATACCCCTCACCCCATACTGTTTTAATTTATGTAGGAGTACGTTATGATTTACTAGATCGAATGCTTTAGACATATCAATGAAAATACCTAAGCCGGGTTTACCTTCGCCTAGAATCTCATAAATAGTTTTTAGAAAATTGAAAACAGCTGCATCGGTGTTTTATTACGAGAAAAACCATGTTGATTGGTGAATAACAAATTAAAGCTTGTTAAATAATTGACTAAATGTTTGTTCATTATACTTTCATAGATTTTAGAAAAAACTGGTAACAAGCTAATGGGACGATAATTTTCCAAACACTCTTTATCGCCCTTTTATAAATCGGGTAAATAGTGGATAATTTTAAACGGGAAGGAAAAACACCCCTTTCGAAAGAAAAATTAATTAAGTACGTAAGTACAGATACTATTAAAGGTGAGGTATATTTTATAATAAAAGATGAAATATTGTCATATCCTGCTGAGGTGTGCAAACTATTATTTAATATATTTCACAATATTTTCTAGAAGATCGTGCTACAATATTTTTAACAATTTTATTGCTTTTTTTTTGTAACTGTGGTATACAAAACTGCAGCGATGTTGTTTAAAAATTTCGCATAATAGCAAAAATTCTAACTACAATTTTCGTCCAACAGTGAAGTATAAATATTACTTTTGTTCTCTGTGGGCTTCCTTAAAATACTACCTAAAGGAATATTTGAGAAATTAAGTCATTGAAAGCGTTCATTCGTTTTTAAACATTACCAGTCTTAAATGGGACGCTTGTACATGTGCTATTAGGTGCATAGAATACTTCAAGCCATTTCAAGTACAATAAGATTTTAATTGAAACGTTCAGTTATATAGAAACGAAGATGAAATACGCTCCTTCAGCACTAGAAGTAATGGAAATCCAAGATTGACGACCCACCTCCGTCCTTATTAAGTTATTAAGAGTTTTCAGCGCACAATTACTCCCGAGATCCATCGATCGCAGCCCTCTCGAAGACCGACGACGACAATGGAGTCGGTGAGACGACGAAACGGCCACCAAAAAGGAACCGAAAAACGAAATCGCGCGGCAGAAGAATGCTGCCAGCAAATAGCGGACAAAGCGTCCCCTTTTCCGCCCGGGCAAAAAATTTAATCTACGGAACGGGCGTAGTAGCGCCAGCCGTGAGCTGGCGCGATCTCGAACTGATGGAGTAGACATTTCCATAAGTGGCGGTTACGTGTTTCCTGCCCGACGTAATGTCGCAGTCACCTAACCGAACGGAGAGCGATTTTTCACCGCGCTAGCACGACCTCCTCCTTCGTACGATGCGGCGGCAGGGAGGTGGGAAAAGGGGGTAGTGGAATTCGCCCGACTTTTCTCGTCAACCGTGAAACGGCGGACGGTTCGTTTTACGACGCGACAGGAAACCCTCTCATTACACTTTACCGCATATATGGATGGGGAGGGAGGGGGGGGGGTGTTGCCGGCTTTTGTGCGGAACCACCCGACATCAACTTTGCGGTGTGCGAGTCTCGACCTGATTTTAATAATTTTCTGGCGTGGCGGCGGTATTGCGGCGTGCACTTGTGTGTGATGTGTGTGCCACCAGAGGGCGTGCTAGCGGTAAATTCATGCAAATACGTCGAGAGTAACAATGCGGAGTAAACCGGAAAATACTAAAGGTAAACTGCCTTGAAAGGATACACATACTTTCGTATCCCCGAGGCGTTTTGTCTTAAATAACATTATTTTTCAACATAGTCTCCATATGGCACTTATTCCAAGATGTTTCTCGAAAAAGTTGAGAGCAGGAATCACCATAAACGAGGCCAATCGTGTCAGACGTACATACTGCTGTGTACTGATTGTAATAATAAAAATGCAAAATGAATTACAAAAAAAAGCAAAAACAAAGCTACTATTCACCCAAACCGAGGTGATAAATAACTCAAAACTAATCAGCAAACTAGAAAACTAAAAATGAACTCCCCAAAATTATAATGAGAGAAAAAAAAAACTAAAATCTATCTTGCCTGCAACAAATATTAATGATTCTTATATATTCCAAAATGCATAGAAGATAATTTAGCTTTTTTTCTCTCATTATAATTTTGGGAAGTTCATTTTTGGTTTTCTAGTTTACTGGTTAACCTTGTTATTAACCAGTAAACTAGAAAACCAAAAATGAACTCCCCAAAATTATAATGAGAGAAAAAAAAAGACTAAAATCTATCTTCCTGCACGAAATAATAAATGATCTTATATCCAAAATGTGTACACAACAATTTTTAAACAATATTATAAGCAGTTCCTTGATAGACGAAAATATTCAAATTAAGCGAAAAAATCTCTAAACACAAAGTATTAACAAATGGCAGCAAACAATTACAAATATTATGTACTCACACTCTAACGTCTATCGAGAAACTGAGTGACAAGGTTAACCAGCAAATTAGAAAATCAAAAATGAACTCCCCAAAATATTAATAGAGAAGAAAAAAAAGACTAACAATCTATCTTCTCACGAAATAATAAATGATCTTATATCCAAATGTGGCACACAAAAATATTATGAACAATTATTATTAGCGAGTTCCTGATGGACAAATATATTCAAATTAAGAGAAACAAATCTCTAAATCAAAGTACTAACAAAATGCAGCAAACAATTAAATATCATGTCTCACGCTCTGAAAGGTTATCGAGGAACGATGTGATAAGATTACCAGTCGTATATATATATATATATAATTGGTAATTAGCAGTAAACTGCAGAAAAATGCAAAATTCGAAATATTAAGAATTTAATAACTAATAGACTCTCATTCAAACATTTTCCACTATATATATATATATAATATATATTTATAATATGATATATATATATATATATATATATATCAACGGCTGCGTGCAACGCAATGGACAAATCATCGAAGAAAACTACTAGAAAAGACATGAACTGCGAACTATGAAATTAATTTAAACAACTGAACATTTAAATAAATAAATCAAATAATCAATTCATTAACTAAATTTTATACGTATAAAAATAAACATTTGAACTTGTGAAAATTCGCCCGAAACACTGACAAAGGCTGATCGGAGTAAACGTGACAAAAATCTATGCCACTTAGAAAAAAAAAACTATCGCGAAAACAAGGTGTCCGTCCACAGCAATACGTACCGTAGCGGCAATTAACTTGAAAACACCAATATCTTTCTATTGCAAATTGTTTGTCGCTTTGGCCATTTTACTAACATATCAATTTTGACGATGAACGTGTCATCTTAATGTCACTATTGATTAGTAAACTTAAAATACCGAAAAATTTAACAGAAGCTCAAAAAATTCGGCCCATCAGCAAACTGGTAGAAAGTTAGAGCTTGAGAAGCGTTCTGGTTAACCTAAAAGCTGAATCTACCAACTATCAGCAGATATGCATGACTAGGACATAATCATGCCGGATTCCATGTCAAACGTCTCCCACAACAAAAAAAAGCCGTTGTTGTATTTCCAAAATAAAAAATAAGTTCACACTCTACCACAGAGTTGCACATGCTGTTACGCCAGGACGTCCTGAAGTAACAAATGACGAACAAGATGCAATTTTGGTTGATCACTTCATCCAAAATCCTTTCTCTAACGCTGTGGAGATCCGCCAAATCAGAAATTTCCGTAGCACAATAAGAACTCTCCAAAGACAAATAAAAGTAGTCAGCTATCAAGAAAACAGGATTGCATTCGCACTTCAACATTTGAACGAAGGTCCCGATTCTTCCCGACAATGTTATTTTAGCACTGAAAACTCAGTTACGAGTCGCTAGAAATCGCTGAAATCCCTATCCATTACATATATACTGTCAGAGGTGTTTTTCGACGAGAATTCCATTTGTATTAACGTTTCTATTATTGCTACTTATTTTTTTAGCGGTATCACGAGGTACTAGCTCAGCAATTTTAAACTTGCAAACGTCGTCAAAGCTTTCCCAATGCACGAATTTTGTAAAGCAATTTGGCGCAAAACTGCGTAGTTGCGAGCATTGTCCAAGTATGGACGTGGTGTCAATGCTTTGCCAATGCAGGAACCTCATCGCTTAAGCCTTCTCGTAGTTGTTTCTTTGTCAATGCGATAACCTCATCGTTTAATCTTAAACAGCGTTGTTTTTTATTTAGGCCGCTATCACCAGGGCATTATCCAGCATTACGCAAATCTGGCGAGTTTGACTGTTGCCCAAGCATTATGCGTGCAGGTATCTTATCGCATAAACTATATCACTGTTGGTTTTTGTTTAGCGGTATTACGAAGCATTAAGTCAGCGATTTTAAATTGCATAATTGCAAATGTCGTCGAAGCTTTGTCAGTGCAGGGGAATTTCATCGTTTAAGCTTTGCTAAAGCATTTCTCTTTGTCACTATGGAGATCTCATGCAGGTTAGTGATTTTAAACTGCGTAGTTGCAAACGTTGTCCAAGCTTTATCGTGCAGGAGTCTTATCGGTTAAGCTTTTTGTTTAGCGGTATTATGAGAGGTTTTAGGTTACGCGGTTATAGAGAAGAGGCGACAACCTAAATGAAGCTTTCTAGTTATTATCATATGTTCTTTATTTGACAGATGTATATACATGTTCATAGAGGAAACAATTGACGTAATGATTTTAGGTCTTAACACATATATACTATAACAGTAGCATGCAACAGTCAGGTCCTCTGTCCGCTGTTGGCTTCCCGCTCTCTGTCCTCATCTAAGGTGATAAGGCTGGCCTGCCTCGCCTCAGACTAGCGATATTGTAGGCGTAGCAATCCGTCTACTTTTCGGTTTTATATCTTGTGTTGCATTATCGTGGTTTTTATTGGTTTTTTTTTGAATTTAGTGTGTGGCAAGTCTTTAATTTCTTTTGGTAGTTTGTTATATTGTTTAATGGTTTCATTATTTGGGATTTTTATGAGTTTGTTGCTAGTAGTTTTTTTCAGTTCTTAAATGAGAGCGTCTTCTTATATTGTGTGTGTGTATTTCTGTATTTCTTCTTAGTCTAGAGTCAGTTTTTATAATTTTTTTTTCTATTTTATGTATTAGCGTCATATTATTTAATTGTATGATTTGTTGTATATTCAGTTCTTGTGTTTTTGTATATATTTCTGCAGTTGGTGTTCTTCTCTCCATGTTATAAAGTATTTTCAGTATTTTATTTTGTTGTCTTCGTAATTTATTTAAGTTTTTGTTACTTGTGCGATTCTATATATTTATTAGATAGTTTATGTTTGATGTGAATATAGAATGGTATATTGGTTTCCTGATATCTGACGGTAGTATGTTTCTTATTTTACTTTACTCTTGCTATTGTTGTTGTGTTTCTTTTTATTAGCTGCGTTATGTGGTATCCATTTTAAGTTGTGTATTTATTATAATCCAAGTATTTTATCTGATGTGTTTGTCGTTATGATTTGGTTTTTTACTTTAATATTGAATTTGGGTGTTTGTCGTTTTTGTGTGAAGTCCATGTATTCCGTTTTGGTTTCGTTAATGGTTATTAGGTTATTGTAGCACCAATTTTCGATTTTCTTTATATCGTTGTTAATATTGTGCTGCATTTGCTGCAAATTCTTGTCTGAGTAAACTATGCATAGGTCGTCTGCGTATGCGTAGATCTCGCCTTGAGTTTCCACACGTTGAAATATCGTTGGGTATATAATGTATAGCAGTGGCGGTAGATTACTAGCTTGAGGTATTCCATACTCTTTTAATCGCGATCTGTTTTGTTCATTGTAGTCGTTTTGTTTCCTATCCGTTAGTATGCTGTGCCTGGTACCCGGTTTTCGTAATTCAGTTTTTTGTTTTTCTGAATTGCCCTTTATCATGTTTCGTGGAGTTTGTCAAATTCGTATGTAATTTTAAATAAGATAGTTTTTTGAGTTATTGTTTTATTTATTTATTTAATTTTCAGTTGTTTTATTTGTTTTCACTCTTTAATTTGTATAGCGTTCGTTTTTGTAGTTCATGTCTTTCTTAGAAGTTTCTCTCCTTTGATCTCTGTGTGAGGCGTACGCACGCAAGCTGTAGAAGTTTATATGTATGCGATTGTTTAACCCTGTGAGGAGAGTTCCTTGACAAGATGCCGTGTAAGTAGATGTAAATTTTTATTGTTAGCTGCCATTTTGGTATTTCATTTTTATTTAAAGATTTGTTTCGTTAATTTTGATTTATTTCATCCATCAAGAAACTCGCTATATAATAATTGGTATTATATTCTTGTGTACACAAATTAGATATAAGATCATTTATTATTTTTGTTCTGGAAGATATTTTTAGTTTAAAGAGTTAATTTTTCGTTTTTTTTTAATTTTGGCTGTTTTGTAATATTCATTTAATCACCTCGGTTTGGGTGAAGAGAAGCTTTGTGGTTGCTTTTAACTTTTTCATTTATGTAAATTCACTTGAATTGTCCACGTTCAATATAGTTTGTTTTATTTTGAAACCACCTGGATTGATTGATATAAAAGATTATCTTCCTGAACAAATTTGTTTTTTGCTTTGTTTAAGGATTTAGCACTGTTCTTTTGTAACAAGAGTCTAATGCAGTTTTTGATTTCGGCCAGAGCCCTAAGTTCATGGTTTTTTTTTCTGCAATTTGTATTTGTTTTTTTCCTTTTTTTTTATATAATAAAATTATTGTTTGTAATTAACGTCATTCTAAATTCTGTTCTTTTATTTTTGATTATATCTTTTTCAATTTTTGGAGTAATTAGAGAAAGTCAGATTTCTTTCACCCACAATTTACTTTTCGTGATTAGTTTTAATTTGCGACCCTTAGTTTAATTGTTCTTTTGCGCCCTTTTATTTTTATCCGCTGAGCTAGCTAACTTAATTTTTCATTTTTAATTTTCATTTTGCATTTTCTTTGGTACCTTCAGTATACAGCAATCAACATGTTTTCTGTTCCCGTAACGCCAATACTATCCGTCTTTTCAATTATTTTTGATTTAGATATTGTGTCAAGTTGCAAGTGGTTTGAAAGTATTTTAAGCAAAATAAAATGTTTATCAATGATATACAAGAAATTGTATTTTATATATATAAAAAAAAAAAATGTAATTTACGATATTAATGTGGATTATAAGTATCATCAACAGAATCCCAGTTAAAGCAATAAAAACGCCGCCCGGGTTGCATCCTCGCTCTTTTAAACACAGCATCAGTTCATCACCTCCATTAAATTTCCACAAGATATCGCGTGCAACACCTAAAACTTTCCATCCCCACTTTTTGTCTTCGTCCATTTTTTCGCGCGTACATCTCGCACTCCTTTTGTCCGATAATCGTAACGTTCTCTCCTATTGTATTACGGCGTGGGCGCGCGCATTATCTCCATTCTGAACAACGGTAGAAAAAAACCGCTTCGAACCGGAGAGGAAAAAAAAAGAAAAGAAAAATGGGAAGATCGGCGGAAGAAAGACGATCTAGCGCTCCTTTTGAATGGCGCGACTTAAAAGCGCGCGTCGGCCTTCCGATCACGACATAATGGGACCGAGTAATTTATGCATAAATCCAGAGCGAGAGGGATCCATCCAGTGCCCGGCCGGATTGTACTCCTCCTGTTCGGGGTAAAGCGACTGGGAAATGTTGCCGAAGAGATTTGGTTGGGAAGAAATGTACGATTAAATTGCGGCAGGGGGGAGATGGCGGATGGAATGGGGGGTGGGGGTGATTTTTGATTGTCCTAGGGATGATGTAAAATTAGCTTAAGTATGCCATTTCGTAGCGATGGTCGTTCAGGAGTATTTCTTATCTCTAACGTTTCAAAGGGATTCCATTTTGAAGGAAGAAAATATCCTGAATATTTTGAAGATATTTGTCGCAGCAGATGTTAATTTCATTTTGTAAAATCGATCAGTTGCTAAATTGACCCCTTTTGTTAAACCCGTTTATAACCAATGGGAGAAAAGAACAATATCCCATAACTCTGGCGTAGGCTTTCACGGCGGTGTAACCTATAACTAACAGCTTCTTGCGGTATCGCCGTGTGTCAAAACTTTCGCTCGACGTTTCGCTGTTCATACTGACAGCTTCTTCAGGATAACTGAACTGATTCTCCCATGGTCCGACATTCTTCTATATAACGCCCCTGGTGCATCCAACCGTGTAGTTTCCGCTCCATTGACCGTGACGGTTCGTAGTAGGCTCTTCCACGTGTTGCTAAGGTGGTACCCTTCTTCTCTGTTAACGGTTTTATTTTTATTTATTTCTATGGCTTCCCTGATGAGTCTTTTCCCGTAGTTCTTGGTGTAGTTATTACTTTTACATCTTGAATCCATTTGTGTCCGGTATCGTGCATGTGTTCTGCACCAGCTAATTGCTCGATCCTTCTTAATCTTGCGTCCTCTCGTGTTCTTTTATTTTATGTCGATGGCTCTTCCTGTTTGTCCGATCGAGCAACTTCCGCATTGGCATGTTATCGTTGTAGATACCTTCTGTGCGCCCCTTGGGTAAATTCTTATCCTTTGGCTGTCGTAGAGTACTGCTGATGCCGACGTTATATCAAAAGTTACGTTAAATTAAACAATGAGAGCAAGACTAAAATATCAAAAGTTACGTTAAATTATCGGAATCCAATGGTAGTTCGTTACTACAAATACAAAAAAAAAATCTTAAAATTAACTTACATATAAAACAATGCGCAAACCGTTGATTGCCACCAAACACCTCGGGAGGAAGAAGTGGAAGAAGCAGGTGGATGAAAGAAGAGGGCTCGTGTCCGTGTACGGCTTGGGGACTCTGCGTTGCGAGATCCGCGTCAGCGGGCCAGTGGGAAGTTTTCGTCGCCAAAATACAATAACTCAAAAACTGCTTCCGTGGAGTGGTTTCCTTTTGACCTGATATCCCCCGCAGGGGTTACCGGAGCGGTAATTTTGGTCAAAGGGGGTACGGCAGAGTGTCCCCCTCTTAGACGGTTATGTCTACACAACTTAGCGGGCTGGAGAGTAAGTGAAGTGAAAAAAAAGGAGAGGAATCTATCTCCCGCGCTTGTGCATTAAGTAGCCAATAGGATCCGAGTATCGAAGATTAAGGTTTTGCAGTGTTCGGTTTATGCGAAATTTCTACGTTGCAAGTACAGTGCGCACAAAATGTTTGGCAGCAATTAACAAAAATGAATAAATTCGGAGCTAATTATGAACGGAGTTTAATGAAATTTACAATACAAATGGATCTAAATAGAATACTAAAATTTGACATTTAAGAATTTAGAAAAAGGTCAGATAAACGCGTACATTTACAAAAAAAACCAAACTTCAAGGTTAAACGTGACGTTATATGAAATAAGTAAATAGCGAAATTCTGGGTAACTAGTAAGGTCAATGAATTTAGATAGTTTCAGATAAGATGGGTACAGTTAGAGAAATTAAAAAGGGCGCAATGCTTGAGATTAAAAAGAAACAAAAATAGGCGGCAATAAAATGCGTTAAAGACGGAATAGGTAATTGAGCAGGTAAAATAAGTCTCTAACAGTCCTTAAAAAGAGATTAAATAAGAAAAGGTGTTTTTGACACGTAACAAAGTATATTAAAAATTAGATGAGAATTAAAATAAAACGTTTATTTTTAGGTTCATATGAGCGCAGATATACCTTAGGAGAGAGAAAACGGCACACATCATTGGTCAGGTCTGGTATGGAACATTTCTCGAATGGGGGGCTCTGCTACTTTAAATTATGTAGAATGGCTTGGAGAGGAACATTTCTCAGGAAAATTGAAAATTTATATTTTTATACGTCTACCTGAAATATATTTATATATTTTTCTGGATATTAATTAATTAATATTTTGATTCTAATATTTGATTTCGATCTGTTGATATATTTCTACTGATCAGTAACAAAAATACTCCAAACTATGATACTGGTAATGCTGTAAACTTCCCCTGGACTCCTTACCACAAACTGCACTAAACTGGACGTACGTTTCGATAGCAAAGCTACTATCATCAGCAGATACACTGAACTACACTACAGTTCAGTGTGTCTGCTGATGAGGATAGCTTTGCTATTGTTTGTGGTGAGGGATCTAGGAGAAGTCTACTGATCAGATTTACTTTCTGAACAGAAAATTATGTACAAAAATGCCGTTAAAAGACTTGAAAATGCTTCTACACCACCTGGATGGTCTAGCCGTTTATATAGTGACATTTTATTTCCTTTTTGTTATATCTTTAAATAAACAAAAAAAAAATTGGTAAAATAATTTGAACCATGACAAAATATTCCATAATTTGACTACACATAGGATGCCGCAGGATTGTGCGTTTGGACCGTTTCCTTTTTTATTATCATTTTCATCAGAGTTTAATATCAGCAGATACACTGAACTACACTACAGTTCAGTGTGTCTGCTGATGAGGATAGCTTTGCTATCGAAACGTACGTCTAGTTTAGTGCAGTTTGTGGTGAGGGGTCTAGGAGAAGTCTATTGATCAGATTTACTTCCTGAACAGAAAATTATGTACAAAAATGCCGCGGAAAGACTTGAAAATGCTTCTACACCACCTGGATCGTCTAGCCGTTTATATAGTGACATTTTATTTCCTTTTTGTTATATCCTTAAACGAACAAAAAAAAAATTGGTAAAATAGTTTGAACCATGACAAAATATTCCATAATTTGACTACACGTAGGATGCCGCAGGATTGTGCATTTGGGCCACTACCTTTTTTTATTATATTTTCATCAAAGTTTAATATCTTTATCTTGGTTGTATTGCCTTTAATGTTTACCCTATATTTTTTATATGTCTTAATTGCACAAGCCCGGTTTCACTGCTCCATTTTCACCTAATTATATTAGTGAATTTCCGCGATGGTGAGCGCACATTTTCTCTCTGGTTCAGGGGGAAAAAAAAGGAAACGGAAGTTGAAATCAGAAGTACATTCTCGAAAAAGCGGCGAATTCCTTTTAGCCGTAGCGCGAGGCCCTTATATAGGAACCGAATTCTCTCGTGGGATTTCTCGCCAGAGGAACTTCCGGCGCTAATAAAGTTAGTTCAACCGCGCACTCCTGGACGTCTGAACGCTGACCTGGAACGTCAAGAATTCATGTAAGTTTATGCTTGGAGGTCGGGGCGGGGGAAAAGGGGGGGGGACGAAACAAGTCAGAAGGACTAAGACGTGGGACGGGGAAGCAACGACCAACTAAGTAAGTAACTCGACGACCGAAGCAGCCGCACACTACCGTAGTAGTTCAAATACTAAAACACCCCTCCTACGCCTTGTCGTAAGCCGTAGCTGACTTCGAGTATTTGCTAAATCTCTTTCGGACGGAGGAAAAGTTAAGCACTTCCGCTAACGGCTTTATAATCAACTCACGGTGTGTGCGGTTGTGTGTGGGCCCCGTATGTGTGCGGGTGGGTGTTGTATACGAGGACGCTGGCGTCGGTTAATAGCGAAAGAGGGAAGAACAAGAAGTGGAATTAAATAAGGAAGTGGCCGGAAGAGTGGAAAGTTCTGATTGGTTCGGTATAAGTCCTTAACAGGCAGGCGATGTTGTACTGCTTCTCGCTCTGTCTAGGAAACTACCGTGATTCTGCACTAATTTTTTTTGTTTTCTCTACTTGTCTATCTTCGCTTTCTTGTTTTATTTAGCAAATTACTGAAAAGTACGTAGAAAGATAACACATCTTAACACAAGTATACAGGATGTCCCACCGAACTGGGTCATTAGGATTTTTTTTAAACTTCTAACAGGGACTTTGATTTTGAAACTTACAATGTTAGACATGGCCCACTGTTATCTATTTAAGGGGAGGTTTACATGTATTTGACTGGAAAAATCGATTTTTGGTTTTTTGCATTTTTTGAAAGCTCAAAATATATAATATACATGGTTAAAGCGGTTTCGTAATATTCGCATTGTTTAAGCCTCTACGGCTTATTAAAGAGCGGGTGTACCGAACACAAACGGAGCAAATTAGATGTAATACTATATTCGACTCGGGGCTGCTCTGGTCGAAATATCATACTTATTGTTTGTTAGTGTATGTATAGTTGTCTTAATGATTAGAAAATGCACTGTAGTCGGGATCACAATAAACGACAGAGTAGCTATTTATATTACAATAATATGAAGCAATTAGATCCGAAATAAAACGCACATTTGAAGAAACTGATCTAACAATATTTCTTTTACTTAAAACACACTTTCCACGCTTTAGAAACTACTTACCATAAAATGTATCAATTTATTGCAGATGCACTTACTTACACTAAATTTCTTATAAAAGCTGGCTAGAATATGATGGCAAAGATAACCGCACTACGGATCATCAGAGTAGCACAGGAAAATGGAAGTCGATGCGATGCCTTAAAAGAAATTTTCGCACGATTTCGGATAGGCGACTGAGATAGACAACTTTTTAAGCAATTTGTGATTTTTAGCCGTACTAAGATGTTACTGTTCAGAAAAAAAAGGGAATGCGTTGGAGATGTACAAAAAAGAATGAGTGGACTTTGAAGAAAGGGCGCTGGTAAACTGACTGACAAAGTCATTGATAATTTAACAATAGTGTACTGTGGACTAGCAATTACACAACATCCAGATTCTGCATAAAAAATGAAGGCAGCTATTTGGCTACATTTCATTATAAAATGTTCAACCGACGCGGATCCACGACACATTTATTGTCCAAAAGGTGTAGACAACCTGTGTAAGTGGCGCGTTGCAGAAGCCAAGGTTGAGCTTGCTTCATTCATACGTGACCCTTTTTGCAAAAAAAAAAATCAAGATGCTATTAGGGCGGATTTATGATTTTTTTTCTAGAGTGATTTCTTGCAAAGATGCATTGGAAAAATTGTCAAACTGAAACGACTCGTTTAGTTTATGTGTGTAGAAACTAGCTTCAAAAGATTTACACTGCGACCCATAAACAATTCAACTTGCTACCTACATTGCCGCAAATTTATTCAATGAAGGTTACTTTTCTGAATTACAAATAATGAATCGGTGGGAATTGCAGTAGGACTTGATGCCAAAAATTTCGTCATTCAATTCTGATCGTCAGCGCATACAACGAGCAGAGCAGAGCATGTCCAGCGCTGCAAAACTTGCTGTGCTGTCCTAAAGGGAAGCAACAAATTTTGCAAAATGCAGAAGTATGAAGAAGAAGAAGGATTAATGTATAGTGCTGGAATAGCTGACTAAGTGTATGTTGAACTATTTGTAAAAATTTTTGCTGAGAAACTTTGACGGCATTTTTCTCGAAACATGATTTTTCAAATCTGCGTAAGTTCTAGTTCTTCAAGTGTTCAATATATCAACTAATTCTTTTGTTTTTCTTAATGTGAAACCTTTTATTGGAGGTTATACCTATAAATACTAAAATTTGCAATATCCACTTTTTTTATATCCACATACCACACAAAAAAGAAATAGAAAATATCAATCAAAGTCCAGGTATCTGCCACATTGTTTGCTTCTACTTATTTGGTTAAATTTAGGTATAACCTCCAACAAATTTAATATATTTCTAACTTTCCTTTTTATTTTCATTTCGGATCACTTTTGCGTATGCTAGAGTTTACGCAGTTTGACGTGTTTTCTGTACACATTGCTACCTAGATACAAATAGCGAACGTTATAGTGGTCTTGTCATTAAAAAAATATATTTTTTTAGATGTTCAAGTTTTAATATATTTATTAAGAAAAAGCGTATTTTGTATATCTTTTCTTTCTCTGAAAAAAAGCTGCAAGTTTTTGGACTTTTCGATATATATATGTAACCTCCCTTAAGAAAATATTTTCAACTTTATAGCACTTTCGATATACAGGGTGTTGATATCAACTTTCTTATTTTAAATTGAATGGTACAATTTTTATCGATACAATGAATGTATCGAGTCATTTGCAATTAGTTTACATGAGGGTTCCCTATCCCTAAACTCAACTGTTTTTGAGATATTTGCAATTTTGTTGATTTTTTGACGTTTGCACTGTTTCAAGTGAAATTAAATAGCTGATGAGGTATCAGATATTTAGCGGTTCTACTAATGTCAATGTAAGTACAAAGAAAGTGTTATGGCATAATGATCATATACAGGGAGTTCGAAAACGCATCTCCAACGTGGATACTTTTAAACCAACAAAACTCTTTTATTTCAAATGGAACATGGTATTTTTTTCTACAGCATTAAATGCAGCGTAAAATTCTACATCGATTGACATTAGGGTTTGGTATACCTATT
The DNA here is from genome assembly GCA_004143645.1 of Protaetia brevitarsis. Lineage (NCBI taxonomy): Eukaryota > Metazoa > Arthropoda > Insecta > Coleoptera > Scarabaeidae > Protaetia > Protaetia brevitarsis. Next base: position 37,392 of record RXPK01000663.1, read on the forward strand.
TTTGATAGTTTTTGAGATATTAGCATTTATTGCCTAAAAATATAACTAATTTCCAAATTTCGTGTAAAAGAAGTATTTTTTTCCTAGAACACTCTGTATATTATTTTTAGAATAATGCTTTTACCTTTTTTTGCATTATTTGGTTTCCATACCTGCGATATTTATCATTGGAAGTTTTCCAATTATTAGAAAATTTCATGCAATTGTATTATAAATATTAATTAGCCATAATTATTATGCGACAGCAAATTACATGTTAATATTTTTGTCCGCTTATTAAATACATCGAAAATAAGTCAAATTAAAAGAAAACTAAGAAACTATTATTCTGAAAGAACATTTATATTGGACATTTTCGAAAACTGTTAATAGTTTGTTCCTGATTTATGTTATCTGTCTGTATCGCTTAATACATAGTTTAATACAAAAAGCCAAGAGGCCGCATTGCTTTTTGGAGACTCCATGTCAGACAGCTCTCCTACAAAGAAAATACCTGGTTTAGTAAGTGAACAATATTTGAAATATATGGGTGTATTTAGGATATCTGCTTTAATTTCCCTTTGTATTTTATTTTTTTGAGGTTTTTATTCATTGCAAATAAGTGTAGGTATCTAATCATTGTTACATTCTTCTTGAATATAGAATAAATTTAAAATGTTATTTGTATATGTAGCTTCCAATGTTTTTCTTATTTCTTTCGATTTACAATATTTTACTTGTTAGAAGAAAATGTGTGAAGGAGTTGACAGCATTAGGACTTACTATAAAAGATATGACTTGTTAATACTGCAAAGGTTTATCACTGCGCAATGTAGTAAATTACCAACAATGGATATCACTTGTTTGTTAGCACATCCCATGGCTTACTAATATCTAATAATTAATGTACGTTATCTATGACTAGAAGACATTACTATTAGTAAGAAACTAGTGAACGTTAGATATCTGAAACATAAATATTTAGATAAGTTAGGCAAATAATGTACAGTGTTTGTAAGAAAAAACTCATTTTATTTGGTTGAAACTTGGAATTTAGGCATATTTTTTTGCAGGAAGTGCTAATACTGCAAAAACTATTAAGAATAGGTATACCAAACCCCAATATCAATCGATGCAGAATTTTACGCTGCATTCAATGCTATAGTAAAAAATACCATGTTCCATTTAAAATAAAAAAGTTTTGTTAGCTTAAAGCTATCTACATTGGAGGCGCTTTTTTGAACACCCTGTATGTGATTCAGTAATTATTGTTATAACACCTTATAGCTACGTCCTTTGTATTTACATCGACTTTAGTAGAACCACTAAATATCTGCTATCTCATGAAATATATGACTTTATTTGAAAGAGTGCAAATGTCAAAAAATCAACGAAACGATAATTCAAAAACGGTCGAGTTTAGGGATAGGGAACCTTCATATAAACTAGTTACAAATGACTCGCCAAATTCATTAGACTGATAAAAATTATACCAGCCATTTAAAATAAAAAAGTTGATATCAACACCCTGTATACCGAAAGTGTTATAAAGTTGAAAATATTTCCTTAAATAGATCACAGTAGGCCATGACTATACTGCAAGTCTCAAAATTAGATTTCTACTAGACGTTCACAAAAATCTAATGTCCCAGTTCGGTGAGACACCCTGTATATGTGTGTTAATAATAATGATAACAATAATACAATGTCTATTACCCAACTACGTAGAAAACAACTTGCAATAATCAAAAACAATAATTGAATCTGCAAAAAGCAAAATAATTGATATACTAATCTAAAACAAAGCAAAGAAGTAACATCGTGTCACGCCTTTCTTAGCAAATCGGTCCCAAAACGCAAAAAAAGACTCTAATTACCTCTTAAGTCTGACTTACCGTGGACCTTGCTTATCCTGATAGCTGCAGTGAAGACGGGGTGCTTCAAAGAGATGGTGAAAAAGCGCCAGTAGTCTTTAAAAATACCTACGAAGTACTTCACATAAACCCAGAAACTGTGGGACGTTAAAGGAGGAAAACCAGGAGAAATAAAAGAAATTGAAACACGATAAGGCTTGCTTAGGTGTTGTATAATTGTGAATATCGGCAATAAGAAACGACAAAACATATATTTACCACAATTCAGTAGGATAATTCAAAACCCACAAAAGCGATAAATTAAATGAAAAATGTGTGTAAATATAATGTAACTCAAAATTTTGATCAGAACACTACAAAAAAGCAAATAATAAATTGGCCAAACTCTAGTAAGAAGAAAATAAATTGAATTGGCCCAGCTCTAGTAATAAAAATGTAAACAGTGCGGTTATCAAATTGAATGTTTTACTTTTTGCCGAAGAGCAAATTGATAATAAAACTCTCTTTCGACATATTAATCGGGTTGTCCATCGCTTCAAAGGAACTGCAAGTGGTTTGAAGGGAAAGTCACCAGGTCGCCCATAAATGTGGTGGTGGACGTACGTGCTCGTTTGGATCAAAGCCCTGGGAAGACATAACGGCAACTTGCACAACAAATTGGTAGAAATACACATACTAAATGGTGTTCACTATTCACACCCAATCGAATATCGATCATTCTGGAAAATTCTAGCCAAATCCCTTGACAGAAAGAGAGAGTACTACCCTGTTGGACGGGCAGTACGCCAACTGTGATTCGAGAATTATTATTGGATTTGCAATTCAGCACCGAAAAATCTTTATATTGTAACCCATTACTTAAAATTTTCATTTTATACCTAATTCTTTTTCTACCTTCCATTTTCTTGATTTACGCGTTTAGCAATTTAAATAAGCAACTAAAATTAAAATCATTCTTGAAATTTTGGATAAATTAGCACGAGTTTAAAATAAATTGAAACGTTTGAAAGTCATTTTCAATCTGTTAATCCTTGCCTATTTTTTTTCTAGATATATATATTGGCCTGCGGGATCAAAGCCCATTTGCTAGCAATCCTTGACTATTAAAGCGCTTTTAAGATTATTAACGTAATAATTTGTTTACATTAAATGAAATATTAGAGCTGGTAGTAATTTTATTTATCCATACTTACCTTTTTAAAATAAATGTTTCTAACAACTTTTTTTAATATGTACGGAAAAGGATTAGTTTTATATAATAAAAGAAACAGTCTTTTCTCGTTTATTGATAAAAAAAAAACAACCTCCAATCGAACATTTTCTTTTTAAACACAGTATCATAATTCATCAAACACTCTTACATATAATGCATCCTATTGCTTCTTCTGTTTTGGTTTTCCCTTTTTGCCGAACAGTAGTCTGATTAAAAATGTCAGGATCCAATATACTACGTAGAGTATTGTAAAGAGAACTGCTGCCAAGAAGGCAATAACATCCAGCAAGAGATACTGGTACCAAGGCATCCCTACAGCTGCTGAACGGAGATGGGGCGCACCTTTATGTCTAGCTACGTATTCCACCCAATATACAGCTGTTTCTAGTGGAGGCATAGGTCTATCTTTGAACCTGGCTGATAATTCTTTGGCTTGTTTGTTGAAGCTGAAAAGATAGAATGAATGAAAACTCTTAAAATTAATATTAAAAAAAAAGATCGAGCAGGAAATGCATCTATGTGCAACAAAATAAAAGAAGGTAACATATATATTTATTAATATTATGTAGGCTGAACTTGTAAGATACGAGCTTGTGTGCCGGGTACTTCATCCAAGTCGGAAGGATAATATGTAGGACAAATATACAGGGTTTCCCACCGAACTGGGTCATTAGATTTTTTTGAACTTCCAGTAGGAATTTGATTGCGAAACTTGTAGAGTAGTCATGGCCCACTGTGGTCTATTTAAGAAAAATATTTTCAACTTCATAGCACTTTCGGTATACAGGGTGTTGATATCAACTTTCTTATTTTAAATGGAATGGTACAATTTTTATCGGTACAATGAATGTATCGAGTCATTTGTAATTAGTTTACATGAGGGTTCCCTATCCATAAAGTCAACCGTTTTTAAGATATTTGTAATTTTGTTGATTTTTTTGACGTTTGCATTGTTTCAAGTGAAATTAAATAGCTGATGAGGTATCAGATATTTAGTGGTTCTACTAATGTCGATGTAAGTACAAAGACGTAGGTAGAAAGTTTTATGGCAATAATGACCAATTCACATACAGGGTGTTCGAAAACGCATCTCCAATGAGGATATTTTTAAACCAACAAAACTTTTTTATTTCAGATGGAACATGGTATTTTTTACTACAACATTAAATACAGCGTAAAATTCTACATCGATTGACATTAGGGTTTGGTATACCTATTTTTGATAGTTTTTGAGATATTAGCATTTATTGCTTAAAATATGACTAACTTCCAAGTTGCGATTAAATAAAATATTTTTTTCCTTAAAACACTCTGTATATTATTTTTTAGAATGATGCGTTATCTTTTTTTGCATTGTTTGGTTTCCATATCTGAGATATTTATCATTGGAAGTTTTCCAATTATTATTAAACTTTATGTAATTGTAATTATAAAATAATAAGCTATAATTATTTATGCGACAGCAAATTACATATTAATATTTTTGCCTGCTTATTAAATACATCGAAAATAGGTCAAATTAAAGAAAACTAAGAAACTATTATTCTGAAAGAACATTTATATTGGACATTTCGAAGACTTTTAATAGTTTGTTCCTAATTTATGTATCTGTCTGTATCGCTTAATACTAGTTTAATACAAGAAGCTGCAGTGTTTTCGGAGACTCTATGTGAGACGGCTCCCCTACAAAGAAAATACCTGGTCTAGTAAGTGAACAATATTTGAAATATTATGGGTTTATTTAGGATATCTGCTTTAATTTCCCTTTGTATTTTATTTTTTTGAGGCTTTTATTCATTGCAAATAAGTGTAGGTATCCAATCATTGTTACGTTCTTTATGAATGAAGAATAAGTCTAAAATGTTATTTGTTTATGTAACTTTCAATGTTTTTATTATTTCTTTCCATTTACAATATTTTACTTGTTAGAAGAAAATTTGTGAAGGAGTTGACAGCATTAGGACTTACTATAAAAGATATGACTTGTTATACTGTATAAGTTTGTCACTGCGCATTTTGGTAAATTACCAACAATGGATATCACTTGTTTGTTAGCACATCTCATGGCTTACTAATATCTAATAATTAATGTACGTTCTCTATGACTAAAAGACATTACTATTAGTAAGAAACTAGTGAACGTTAGATATCTGAAACATAAATATTTAGATAGGTTAGGCAAATAATGTACAGTATGTTTTGTAGGAAAAAAAACTCATTTTATTAGGTTGAAACTTGGAATTTAGGCATATCTTCAGCAATTTTTTGCAAGAAATGCAAATCCTTCAAAAACTATTAAGAATAGGTATACCAAACCCTAATATCAATCGATGTAGAATTTTGCGCTGCATTCAATGCTATAGTAAAAAATACCATGTTCCATTTGAAAGAAAAAAGTTTTGTTAACTTAAAGGTATCCACATTGGAGACGCGTTTTTGAACACCCTGTATGTGATTCAGTGATTATTACTATAACACCTTGTAGCTACCTCCTTGTATTTACATCGATTTTAGTAGAACCACTAAATATCTGCTATCTCATGAAATATTTGGTTTTATTTGAAAGAGTGCAAATGTCAAAAAATTCACAAAAATGAAAATATCTCAAAAACGATCGAGTTTAGGGATAGGGAACCTTCATATAAACTAGTTACAAATGACTCGCCAAATTCATTAGACCGATAAAAATTATACCATTCCATTTAAAATAAAAAAGTTGATATCAACACCCTGTATACCGAAAGTGCTATAAAGTTGAAAATATTTTCCTTGAATAGGTCACAGTAGGCCATGACTACACTGCAAGTTTCAAATCAAATTTCTAGTAGAAGTTCAAAAAAATCCAGTTCGGTGGGCACCTGTATAGTAAATCACAAAGTATGTCAGCAGGTCATTATGATGACAAGATTTATATAAAATTAAATGCGTTTACCATAGAAAATTATTAGTAACCTACATAATAAATTCACTTTGTTCATTTTTATATCGATCTTGAACTTTTTGTTAGGATTAGCATAGGGTTTTGCACTTAATATATCCTACAGGTACTTACAGCTCCAATTTCTGTTATTATAAAAATTATGGAAATATGGAATAGATTTATAAGAAAAAATGTAGCTTAAAGTAGAATCTCATACAATCTGTATAAATATGTTCTACACAAACAGGAACTTATAGAAATCTGGTACACAATATTAATTTTAAGCTATGCCTGTAACAGCCACTCATGGATTTTTGTAAAGTATACATTTGGAAATTGCTCAGAATTCCAGCATAAGTTTCAGAAGTTTGGGATGTTTACATAAACAAGAAGCAATTAAATAAATCCGCTTCAATTAACTACATGGAAGATTCAACCACCCCCTTCAATACTAAGTCCCCGAGACTACGTCTTCAATCGACCAGAATCTCCTAGAATGTTACCCGGCACTTCTGGGAGCACTTCCCAACTTTCTCCACTACACAAAAGCCTCCCCCTCCAGAACTATGCCAAATTCCGCGGAAATTACGTCGCTATACCGCCCTATTTAGCGTCCGTTGTTTCAACCCCTCAAGACCGGAATTCGGTCGCTTTGAGCGAGGTTGTTTCGGTAAGGGAGGGAGTTACGTATGCACCCACCTAGGATCCAAGACGGTTCTGAGGGCATTGTCGACGTCCTCTTGCAGCATCGCGCTGAAATCCAAGATGACTCCGCCACCGCTGGCTTCCAGCGCCTTGGCGTTGGTGTACTGGTCGCCGAATTGGGGCATAACAATGGCCGGTACGCCGCAATGTACTGCTTCAGTCGTTCCCAGGAGTCCGCCGTGTGTTATGAAAGCCTTCACGTTCGGATGGCCTGCAAAGGAGGGTTTGTTATAGCTTTCGACGTGATAACGGTTGAAATTGGCGCATAAAGAGGAGGTAATATGAGTTTAACGTTGTAATCTGCAAGCAAGCAGAAATCGATTCTAAGTTAATCATTATGTAATTCGATCGTTGTTAGTTATTGTAGCGGGGTAGAGATTTCAGATTATTATTATCAATAAGTATGTTTTATGATCTTTGATTTGATATGCCGTACCACATATTTCAAACGCAATTATGAAATGATGCAATAAACCTTAATTAGTCTTCTCTAGCAAATCCCTTTCATACCCTTGAAAAAAAAAGGATTCTTCCTCCCATTGAAATATGTTCCAATAACTTTATGAAAGTGAAGCGATTTTGGAAAATGCTGCAATAATTCTCAAATTTACTTTGTACGACAAGCCGACTATACTGACTATACTCACCTTGTCTCTTCTTATTTTTTTTTGCGGTAGTTTTGGAATCCACGTCTGACATACAGCTAATTTCATTTCATTTTGCAAAAGATGCATAAAAAATGTCAAAAAACAGCAAAACAAGTAACAAACGAAAAGAAAAAATAATGTACACACATGTTAAAACAAAAAGAGTCACAATGTGAATCAAAACAGCATGAGCATTTAATTAAATTGATTTGACAAGAAGTCATTTATGGTGTAATAGGCGTTACAAATTAGGTTTTTTTATTTTTTTATAACAAAGCATAAGGTAACGCTTTTATATTGTCTGGTGTATGATTATACAGGGTATTCCACGTAACTGGTTCATTAAAAGTTTATGATGTTCTATTATTTGAGATTTTGGCACCATTATCTGTTCGATTGGAACTATAAATGTGAAATACCTTAACCAAAATATCACTTCCGGTTGACCGGAAATGAATGTCAACTTTCTTATTTTAAATAGAATGACCTAATTTTTTATTCATTTCTGGATTCTACAACTATAAATACGTCATTTTTCATTAGCTATTCCTATAGCTACATGTTGCCGTTTTTGAGTTATTTAAGTTTTTCTTTTTTTTTAGTCTTAATCATTGCATCATTGAGAAATTAATATCTCGTTTAATACTGCAAGTAGAGACTCCAAATTTGCTATGTTATGAATGTAGATATAACTCTAAGAAACGCAACACACACTTTACATTCTAACATACAGGGTGTTCAAAACTGAGGAACAAACTGACATATTTTCAAATGCAGAAAACTCAATTTTTTTAAGTAGAACACCCTATATTTTAATTCGGAATTAGAAAGTAAATATCATCCCCTATCAGTTTATATGAGCATTCCCTATACCTATCTTTAATAGATTTTGATATATGAGCGACTTTTTGTTAAACAGACTAAGTAGCCCTATCTTTGCGTGTTTGTAGCTGGCTCTGAAATGGATTCACGTTAAATTCATGTATTATTTTTGAATAACCATACAAGAATGTCTGTTCGAATAGTCATTTCTATTAATATTGCGTTGTAGGAAAGTGTAATTACAATGATATACATAAACACTTTTGGTTAGTCAATGAATTTGATATTAATCCCATTCAGAGCCAGCTACAAACACGCAAAGAGAAGGCTACTTAGTCTGTTTAACAAAAGTCGTTCATATCTCAAAATCTATTAAAGATAGGTATAGGGAATGCTGATATAAAGTGATAGGGGATGATATTTACTTCTTAATTCCGAATTAAAATGCAGGGTGTTCTATTTAAAAAAAAAAGAATACTTAGTCTGTTTAGCAAAAAGTCGCACATATCTCAAAATCTATTAAAGATAGGTATAGGGAATGCTCATATAAAGCGATAGGGGATGATATTTACTTCTTAATTCCGAATTAAAATACAGGGTATTCTATTTAAAAAAAAAAGAATTTTCTGCATTTGAATATATGTCACTTTGTTCCTCCATTTTAAACACCCTGTATGTTAGAATGTAAAGTGTGTATATTGTTTCTTAGAGTTATATCTACATTCATAACATAGCAAATTTGGAGTCTCTACTTGTAGTATTAACCGAGATATTAATTTCTCAATGATGCAATGATTATGACTAAAAAAAAAGCTTAAATAACTCAAAAACGCAACATGTAGCTATAGGAAAGCTAATGAAAACTGACGTATTTATAGTTGTAGAATCCAAAAATGAATAAAAAATTAGGTCATTCTATTTAAAATAAGAAAGTTGACATCCATTTCCGATCAACCGGAAGTGATATTTTGGTTAAGGTATTTTACATTTATAGTTCCAATCGAACAGATACTGGTGTCAAAATCTCAAATATAAGTAAATAATAGAACATCATAAACTTTTAATGAATCAGTTACGTGGAATATCCTGTATATCCTGATGCAATAGTGTAGAGCATTCCTTTGTACTTTTGATAAATGTGTCTGAGGCGCCAGTAGATGTGGAGTCACAGTATTCTAGTATTGTGAGTGTGGTGTAGCTCATACTTATGAAAAAAGTCTGCATAATTAGCTTTAACAAATAATGCACATTCTAGGATATATAAACATGGCAAGGTAAGTAAATTATTGTTTATAAAATATGATTTGCAACTGTCTCTGTTCCTTAGATTAAAAATAGCCCTACCACTTGATTTTTGTAGCTTGAATATACGTTCCATGCCGACAGAATTGCCCCAGAAAATACAAACCATACTCAACGGGAGTTTATGTATGCATTATATGCACTAAGTGCAGCTTCAAGGCAAACACATCGCGATATGACCCGAAGACGATAACAAAAACTAGCCAGCCTAGTTGCGAGATATTCGATGTGACTATTTCAGGATAAACCAGAGTCCAGCTTCATCCCAAGGAAGGACACCACATCAGAAGAGGTAAGTGATTTGTTCTGGTATTTAATTTCTATATTTTCAATATTGTTGTTAAAATTTATTATATGTGTTTTATTAATATTCATCAGGAGGTTGTGATCAGTCATCCATTCGTTTAGTGAATTTATAGTATTCTCTAACTCTGTTACATTTTGTTGCAAAGAGTTTGTTTTTATCACACGTGAGGTATCGTCCGCGTATTGCACCGTCAAACACTGAACATTCTCCGGCATGTCATTTACGTATAGTAAAAATAAAGTAGGGCCCAGGATGGTACCCTGCGGTACACCAAAGACACAATGACCCCACCCAGATTTTTCCATTTTCCAAATCGCTTGAACGCCACTGTTTCCGATGTGTAGGTACGAAACTTAACCAATTATGCGCAACTCCACGAACCCATCTCTTCTATAGTTTGTTTACAAAAGTTTGGTTATAGACACAGACGCAGGTACATTCCAACTTATTCCCCTATTAGAGACCAATGCGTTGAGCAGCATCGAGTGACTAAATCGCTTGCAAATTATTTATTTATTTAGATTGGTGAAATTTGATGTATATAAAGGAAGGTGCAGCGCGTGATACTGAGATATAACATTCTGAAAATATGATATTGGTTTATATATGTATTAATAATAATTATTAATGTGATGGTAGTTCTGCCAGCCTTCCAGCCATAACCATAGCTACGAGGGAGCGTTATTAAGTTCGCGGAACGGGTAGGTAGGTCAATAGTGAGGGTATTTACTCGAGTCATTACGAATTACGCAACTCATTATTAGTATAAATACCAAGTGTTATGGTAATTAGGTCATTAGTCTTTGAACTATTGTCGACCAAACAAGTCAATCGGGAACAAATTGTGAAATATGGTGAAAATCGAGTACCGCGCTGTTATAAAGTTCCTTACCAAGCAAGTAGTCAGTTCAAACCATACTGGAAGAGATGTCATTCGTTTACGGGACTCTTGCTCAGGTAAACCATGGTTTACAAGTGGCATGCCCTCTTAAGCAGGCAGGCACTCACTTGAAGACACCACGGCAGGCCGGCCGATCGAGGTGACCACTCCGGAAATCATTCCAAAAGTTCGAAAAATTAATACTGGAAAGATGCCCAACTTAAGAAGAAACAGCTCGCAGAAACGTTGGAGAATCAGAGACCATATTTTAAATTCTTCACGATCGTTCTTGATATGACTAAAGTCAGCGTAAGATGGGTGCCGAGAATGCTCACTCCGCCTCAAAAAACAACAGCGTATAGAATATCTCGCGCGCTTTTTGGGCCTCCGTAGTGGAAGATAAAGATGGAGTATTGACTCGAATTGTGACTGGGACGAAATTGGATTCATCATTATGACACCTGAGTCCAAACAGGAGGCAGTGAGCACAAAAGGTACACCAGCACCCAAGAAGTTTAAGGTGTCACAGTCGGCTGGAAAGTCATTGGGAGCAGTCTTTGAGAATCTCAGATGGATCCTGTTGATTGATTATAAGATAAAGGTGTCTCCATAACCGGAGAATACTATTGCTTCAATCCTAGAGCGGTCAAAGGGAAGCACCCAAAGAAAAAGGAAGAGGAAAATTGATCAGCAGGTGTCCTCCTTCTGCACGAACAACGCACCTGTTCACAAGAGCCGTGTTGCGATGGCTGCCCTGCAGAAGGTGGGCTTCGAAATTTTGGCTCATTCACTCTACAGTCCTGACCTAGCTCCCAGCGATTATTACCTATTCCCAAACATGAAAAAAGTCTCGTGGGAGAATTTCAACCGATTGAGTTTCGACTTATTTTTCAGACAAGGACAAAACTTTTTTTTCGAAGGTATTACTGCTGTGGTCTGCACCCCGGTTTTCGCAAATTCGTTTGTTTTCTTGTTTATTCCGATCAGTCTGTTATCAATGTTTCGAAGAGTTTCCACAATTTCAATTGTGTTATTTTATTTTATATAAGATTTTGTTAATTGAATTGATTTGTTTAATTTATTTATTTAATTGTTCAGTTTGTTTAAATTTATTTCATTCAGTTGTACATATTGCGTTCACTTGTATTGTTTATGTTTTGTGATTTTGTCTGTTGGTGGACTGATTTTTGATGGGATTGCGCTCTTGTAGCGCGGTGAGTAGGATTTTTATATGGTATGCGATTGTTTAACCCTGTGAGGCCAGTTCCTTGGAAGATTGCCGTGTAAGACATGTAAATTTATATTCATTGCTGCCATTTTGTGATTTCATTTGATTTATAGATTTGTTTCGTTTATTTTTGATTTATTTCGTTCATCACGGAACTCGTTTAATAATAATTGTTATTCTATTCCTGTGTACCAGGGTTGGGCAAGTTAGGGGAAGTGAATAAATTTCTACAGCGATTAGACATGCTCGTGTGTTGTCCGCACTCAGTAAATCACTAGTTAGCACTGCTCCCACTCAAGCGCGCGAATAAACACGATGTATCTAGTCGCTGTAGTAGAAATTTATTCACTTCCCCTTATTTTGCCAACACTGGCTGTCGACAATTTTAGATATAAGATCATTCCTTTATATTTAGTTCTGAAGAATATATTTAGTTGAAAGAGTAAATTTTCCTTTTTTTTTAAAATTTTTTTTTGTCCAAGGTTTTTTTTCTGCGTAATTGTAATTGATAATTTTTTTTTTTTTTTTTTTATAATAAATTTTTAATTGTTATTAACGTCATTCTGTTCTTTTATTTGTGTTAAAACCTTTCAATTTTGGAGAATAAGAAAAGTCAGATTTCTTTCACCCACAATTTACTTTTCGTGATTAGTTTTAATTTCTAGGGTAAACCCCTGAGTTTAATTGTTCTTTTGCGCCCTTTTAAATTTTTTATCCGTTGAGCTAGCTAATTTAATTTTTCATTTTTAATTTTCATTTTGCATTTTCTTTGGTACTTTCAGTACACAGAAGTAAGTTAATTGAAAGATCGGAAAAATGAATAAGGGTAGCAGGTGAATACATTGAAAAAGGAAAATAAATTCGTACTTTTATTTCCACTTCTTACCCCGCATTCCGCGAACTTAAAAACGCACCCTCTACGTGTTCTAAGGGGAAAAAAAGATTATACCAACAAAAAAATAAGGATATTTCAAATAAATAACACTTAAAAACGCTTTTACTCCTTCCTCTCATTATTTGTATGTTTCCATTTAACCTCTCCTACAATGAGGACGCAGATTTAACGTAACCGCAAGGAAAATCAAACCTCCAGCATTGTTCTTGTCGCCAGCCTTCATCGAGGAGCCATACAATTGTCTCCGGCGCTCATTTAATAGCTCTAAGGAGAGTTGGGAGTGGGAGTTGGTGCCTTGCGTAAACTTGCACGCACCCCCTTGGCTCCATATAACGCGATGAAGTGAAAGAGGGTGTATTACTCCGTTTAATTGTGTGTAAATAAATTACAGTCTCTGTTTAACGCACGCCTCTCTCCTCTACTTTCCAAACCAGCCTAACGTCACCAAAACACCCTTTTCCTTTAAGTGTTTTGTGCGTACTGCGGGTAATATGCCCCAAATTTAAAATTGAAAACTAAACCTGTTGAATAAATTAGACTGTCTCCTTTGAGGGTTAAGCGCGGTACGGCTGTTTTGCTATTGTTCCTGATTATTTTTAGCAGAAGGAAAGGAGGTTTAATGTGGGCCAAAATGGGAATGGTGTTTCCTGGTTAAGGCGTAGATGTTTTTATTATTTTACGGTTTATTTTGGAGAGTTTGCAGTTAATTGGTTTCCTAATTTGGGTTTAATTTTTATTAAATTATCTTTAGATTTTGAAAGATATGATTCGTTTCGTGAAATCTTCTCTTTATTTCTCGACAAGTCCCAGTGACCAACTATATTTATTATATTTTATAAATATTTAAAAAAATATAAATCTTTTTTGAATATTATTTGTATATAATATAATATGCATAATATATATATAGAAAATATATAGGAAACATTTAAAAAATATATATGTTATGTAGCATTAATAATATTTTATTGCAAATGTTTTCTCAATATATTTTTCATACTCTGCAAGAATATTTGCTTTGTATATCGTAATATTTATTTCATATAAAAAAAAAAAAAGATTGAATTTTTGCTTTTGTACTTTGGTGCGTAGGACGAATTATTAAAATGGGTTAAATATGCATACATATTAAGTAGGTATGTACTTATTTAAATGATAGTTAAAGATTAAATTAGATAATATATATCTAATATGATTAATTGTTATCTAAGTTGAGCGCTGTAACTTTTCTATTAATATATCTGCGTTTTGTATTATATTATTTGTAAACTTGTAAGTTGCGACGTCAACACAACACCTCTATTCATTACGGTGCCGTGTATTATATGATTTAGTATCGTTTATGCGTCTGTGGATTAGGTACATAGAATGCATACGCGCACGTGCGTATCATCAACGTTTTCATTCGTTGTCCGTTACATGTTAGTTTATAATAGTATACGATTAGGGCAGATTAGAGTTAATTGTTAATTAATTGTTGCGGGGTGGGTTTTATTTTTGTAGTAACTACGAGGTAAGCAAAACTTTGAACATGTCTGGCATTTATAAGATAATTGGCACTGCTCAATATCACTATGTACAGAAATCGTTTAATAATATAATTGTAGAATTTTCTGCATCATATATGTACTGCATCTACCAGATAATTGCTAGTGATTTGCTTAAGAGATTCATCTCGTAGATAAGCGTCATAACCTCAAATAGAGTTAGAATACGTTGTGTTGTTTTATTGCTTGTACGTAGAATGTTTTCAAATATTATGAATAAAGTAAAAATAAGTATCGTAAGTATTAGAATGTAGCTACCACTCCAATTATTGTAAATGCTCCAAATGTATTAGTAGGTGTTATAATGTTGTACGATGTTTTCTTCATGGTATGATCCAATACAATTGCATTGTTTAGAGGCCACAAGGAAACGCCATGAGAGCGCCACTACCGAAGATATGAAAAAAGCATAGGTTGTACCTACACCAGCCAAGGCTAGACTTAAGAATGAGTCTATTTCTTTTTATTGCTCATTCAAATAAAATGATAACAAATACGTTTGTTTTATTAGAACACTTCAATTTAAAAATAGTGATTAATTTGATAAACCTTCAGTAATGCCTTAAAAAGATGCCAGAATTATTGATTATTAACTTGTATGGTGAGTGTGAAAAAAACAGTTCTTGCCTTTAGACAACTCTTTTGTTGTTTCAACTTTTCGTTATCGACGTTATACATTCTAAATAACCAAGAACAATTTTAGTTCATTTTGACAAATTAAATAGATGCATAAAAAATCTCAATTTTCATATAAATATTTTCCAAATATTTTAGAAAAAATATAGCGGCTTCATTAATTTTAAAATATGGAATAAATATTTTAATTGAATATTTTATCTATATTTAGAAAAAAAATATGAAAATATATTCAAAACCTCTCACGAAAATATGTATAAAATATATTTAAAATATCTATGTAATATTTCTGGCTGTTAGGGTGTAGCGTGGTCTCTGAAGAAAGAGGTTGGTTCATGTGGAATTAAAATTCAGAGAAAAGAAACATCAACTGATTAAACTTTCAGCTACTAAATTCAATTGTTTCAATATTTTTTTGCGATATTTTGTATCTTCATCAACTACAAAACTTAATTACCTGCCCATAATTAATATAATTAAAAATATTACCAATCAAGACAAATAGAAAATGATGCCAGAATAATATGAATTTAAAGATACAAAGGTGGGATACAAAGCATTTTAAAAATTGAAAATAGAGAAGATAAGTAGTGAAAAATAATGTGCAGATTAGCAATATGAAACTTCGTATACGAATAAAATTTAAATCTAAAAATTAATAAAGTTAAAAAAAAAAACAACATGAGTTATGTTTCGAGCTGCTTCCATTGTCTGTTGCTCTTTAATACCGACGTTTCGCATTGTTTCTCCTGTCGTCATCAGGGTAGTCTGAAAGTAATTTGGTACATTGAAGGAGATAATATTATACTGTCATTAAACATGTTAGACTGGAATGCTTGTGTCCAGCAATACAACCTTCAATTATTTTTGAAATGCATTAAATTAGGAAAATATACTAGAAAGAAGGGAATTTATTGAAGAAAGGAATCCATGTAATAAAGAGAGATGATGTCTTTGGAAGATTAACATTATTGCAGAAGAATGGTAAATATGACTATTTCCATAATTTTTTTTTTTCACAATATTCAATGACTCATAGATAATCAAAGAATATAATGTAAGAATTTTATGAGAAACAACAAGGCGCCACAGTGGCTCTGCCGTCCATTCCACCAACCAGGCGCACTGCCTGTTTTCTTAATTTGAAAATTTCTAATAAGTTATCGTAGTAGTGAATCTCAGCATGGAAGAGCATATCTCATACGTGGCATAAAGAGAGTAAAGTATATCTGTTCTTGAAGCATGCTCACCAAGGTTTTGTTTTAAGACTTTGAGAGCATAAGCAAGAAATGATAAGCCTCTTAGACAACTGCTGCAAGTGCTAGGTCCACCGCACAGCGGCATTCAACACAATCTCCCAAAAATTTAACTTCTGAGGAGGGCAAAAGAAATTTTGAAAGAATTAACAAGAATTATTATTATGTAACATATTAGATTTAGATTAGATTAGGATTGGGGTGGCCTATGAGACCTGTTTCACGCGACCTTTTCAGATCTATTGTAATCCCCTTTTCCTAGGGACGCTCTTACTAATTTGCCTCTTAATTAGGCCTATCATCTTTGAGAGCGGCTTTTTTTGTTAGCCACTTGCTAATGGGGTTCTTGCCTCCCGCATGTACTAGAAACCTTGTCCTCGCCAGCCTTCACATTGGCAACAGCACATGAACTGTGTTTCTTCATATTAACATATTATATATAATGTTAATGTTAATGAATTTGATGTTTTTAAAGTAATGATTTAGTTTTATTAGAGTTAAGGATGATCTTATTTACACCAAACCACTCAAAGGATGTAGAGAAGTCAGTATTTACTAAATTTTCCAAATCATCATGATTAAGAGGCATGCCAGGTAAGTAAAGTATCGTCAGCGAAAAGACCGCGTGTGATTGGCCGACAGCATGTGCTAGGTCCTGATAAACATTTATTAAATAAACATTGGTCTCACATCGAGTCCTGGGGCACACCACACATGTCTCTGCTAATTAACGAATGAATTAACGAAGTCCACTTTCAACATTATATATTGACAACGATCAGCTAAGTAAACAATGTAAATAGTGTGCAAAATTAGAGATTATACGAATAAAATTTAAAATCTAAAAATTAATAACGTCAAAATATAAAATAATAAATTAGTTGTGGCGCTGTTTTCATCGTTTTTGGAGAGGTCTGTTGTTTAAAATTCCGAACGTTTCGGTCGTGTTTTTTTCCGTCGTCATTAGGGTAGCCCTGATTAAGAATTGAAGACACGAAGTGATGAAGGTGTTATGGTTACAAAACTCAAACTTTTTCAAATTAAGTTTTTTTTATGTAATTTTTCTCAAAAGTAGTGTAACATAACTCCTTCTATACGTTCACAAGACTCGGTGTTCTTGAATTTTAGAGGGTTTTCCGACGGTGCTATGTGGAGATGAGGTATAAAATCTTCATTCATGAAAAAATGTTTTAAATGCTACATAGCACCTTCACCACTCGTATCTTCAATTGTAGTTTTTTCAATTCCATAGTTTGGCCATGCCTTATACAATAAAATTGACATCAGTTAATTAGTGGAACTAGAAACTTTTATAGTTAAAGTATATTACTAAACAAATTGGATAAATGGTAGGTAGGAGGTTAATAGTAGAAACTATTGGTGTTAACAGTCTCCCAGTTTTGTGTATTTTAAGATGATCGTAGAGCTTGTGTGACGGTGCATCTAGATTCTATTAATCAGGTTCACCTTAAACAGTTTCTTTCCGCAATTTTTTTAATACATATAATAGCAATTATTTTTATTTTTTTAATCTCTTAATGAGATCTGAAAAGTAAATAGGTCTTCATTTTGTCAATCCACTCATCCCTGTTCATATTCAACTTCAAACTGAATTAATTAATTAATTTGTATGGCTGGGCACTTACATAGAATGTCGAATTGTGGCATCCATTTCTGTATCATGACATTGTTTGGTTTGTTTGGCATTAGTATCGGTCTCCCATTTCCACAACACCCTTTGCTTGAGCTTGGCGAAAGCTCGCTGGAACATAGCCAATTTATCCTCTGGGAAGGTATGTCCTTTGATCATGGAGCCCATACTGAAGTAGATAACGCCATGCGTAGATTCGTTGATCCCATTTCTCTAATTCTGAACAATAACCAGTAAAAACCAATTAGACTAAAATATTAAAAAAACAATAAGAAACATTCTAGCTATTAATTAACGAAGGAAGACAGTTTCTTTTACGATTCTTAACATTTCGATTATACGGATGCCAATAATTCGTCAGTGATGCTAGTTTTTTTTTCCCGTTAAGCACCGTAAAAGATATATAATGATCGCTGCTCCGTTCCGAGGAGTTTCATTGATCCATTCCAGATGTGTGTAAAAACCGAACGAATGAGTGAGCGACAAAAGTAGCTGGCGTATTCTCGGCGTCTGGGAAACAGAAGACGCATCTGTCGCAGACTTAACGGTCCATTAAGGTGAAGGAAAACTAGTGGCTGAAGCTCCCTTTCGGAAGTCCTGAATGCGAGGGGAAGGGAGGACGAAGAATATTCTTTCTCTTTGTCGACGTAGAACTCGTCGTGCGAATGACCGAAATTTATTGGCACGTTTAACAAGGGGCGTTTCAGAAACAGAAACTAGTCGGACTTTATGTTGGTTGAACGATTGAAATTATGTTGGGGGGATGGTGATTATAAATAAAGGTGGTGATTTCAAAGAAGCTCAGACAATAAATTTGCAATGATACTAATATTCTTAAAGTGATGGGTGTTTTTGTTACTTGTAAAAAGGCGAAACACAATAATTTCCGCATTCTGGTGTAAGATATGATATACCCGACCGAAATTGACAATTTTAACTTTTTCCAATAGTAGCAAAATCATGATATGATATTCTTATCGCATTAAATCAAGGTTTAGGCTGCAAATTGCAACTAATACATCATGTAAATTAAAGATATTAGCTAGCGAAGATACTAAAGTGTAATGAGATTTTAACGTTAGGTATAAATTCTTCAGATTTTTGGCTTTATTCAGAGAAATTCTTTGAAAATATAAATGTTCCAACTTTATAGTATGAAAGTCCTAGCTTAATAGTATCATTTAGTGCGATTAAAAGTGCCAAAAATTTATCTTTTGCTGCCTCAGGACCGTATCAGGAATTATATGCACTTTTCTTATGAATTAAGCTTTATTCAGAGAAATTCTTTGAAACTATAAACGTTCTATGACTTTATAATACCTAATTTTTATTTTATTTTATAATATCCTACCTTAATAGCATCATTTAGTGCTATTAAAGATATTAAAAATTTATCTTTTGCTGCCTCAAGGCCGTATCAGGAATTATATGCATTTTTCTTATCAATTAAGCTTTATTTAGAGAAATTCTTTGAAAATATAAATGTTTTGACTTTATAATATGAAAGTTCTAGCTAAATAGTATCATTTAGTGCGATTAAAAGTGCCAAAAATTTATCTTTTGCTGCCTCAGGACCGTATCAGGAATTATATGCACTTTTCTTATGAATTAAGCTTTATTCAGAGAAATTCTTTGAAACTATAAATGTTCTATGGTTTTATAATACTTTATTTTTATTTTATTTTATAATATCCTACCTCAATAGTATTATTTAGTGCGATTAAAGGTATTAACAATTTATCTTCTGCTGCCTCAAGACCGTATCAGGAATTATATACATTTTTCATATGAATTAAGCTTTATTCAGAGAAATTCTTTGAAACTATAAATGTTCTATGATTTTATAATACTTTATTTTTATTTTATTTTACAACATCCTACCTTAATAATATCATTTAGTGCGATTAAAGATATTAATAATTTATCTTTTGCTGCCTCAAGACCGTATCAGGAATTATATGCATCCTTTTTTATGAATTAAGCTTTATTCAGAGAAATTCTTTGAAAATATAAATGTTTTGACTTTATAATATGAAAGTCCTAGCTAAATAGTATCATTTAGTGCGATTAAAAGTACTAAAAATTTATCTTTTGCTGCCTCAGGACCGTATCAGGATTTATATGCATTTTTCTTATGAATTAGATTTTATTTAGAGAAATTCTTTGAAACTATAAATGTTCTATGATTTTATAATACTTTATTTTTATTTTATTTTACAACATCCTGCCTTAATAGTATCATTTAGTGCGATTAAAGATATTAGTAATTTATCTTTTGCTGCCTCAAGACCGTATCAGGAATTATATGCATCCTTTTTTATGAATTAAGCTTTATTCAGAGAAATTCTTTGAAAATATAAATGTTTTGACTTTATAATATGAAAGTCCTAGCTTAATAGTATCATTTAGTGCTATTAAAAGTACTAAAAATTTATCTTTTGCTACCGCAGGAACGTATCAGGAATTATATGAATTTTTCTTATGAATTAGACTTTATTTAGAGAAATTCTTTGAAACTATAATTTCTATGATTTTATAATACTTTATTTTTATTTATTTACAATATCCTACCTTAATTATTATCATTTAGTGCGATGAAAGATATTAACAATTTATCTTTTGCTGTTTCAAGACCGTATCAGGAATTATATGCATCCTTTTTTATGAATTAAGCTTTATTCAGAGAAATTCTTTGAAAATATAAATGTTTTGACTTTATAATATGAAAGTCCTAGCTTAATAGTATCATTTAGTGCTATTAAAAGTACTAAAAATTTATCTTTTGCTGCCGTAGGACCGTATCAGGAATTATATGAATTTTTCTTATGAATTAGACTTTATTTAGAGAAATTCTTTGAAACTATAAATGTTCTATGGTTTTATAATACTTTATTTTTATTTTATTTTACAATATCCTACCTTAATAGTATCATTTAGTGCGATGAAAGATATTAACAATTTATCTTTTGCTGTTTCAAGACCGTATCAGGAATTATATGCATCCCTTTTTTATGAATTAAGCTTTATTCGGAGAAATTCTTTGAAAATATAAATGTTTTGACTTTATAATATGAAAGTCCTAGCTAAATAGTATCATTTAGTGCGATTAAAAGTACTAAAAATTTATCTTTTGCTGCCGCAGGACCGTATCAGGGATTATATGAATTTCTTTATGAATTAGACTTTATTTAGAGAAATTCTTTGAAACTGTAAATGTTCTATGATTTTATAATACTTTATTTTTATTTTATTTTACAATATCCTACCTTAATAGTATCATTTAGTGCGATTAAAGATTTTAACAATTTGTCTTTTGCTGTTTCAAGACCGTATCAAGAATTATATGCATCCTTTTTTATGAATTAGGCTTTATTCAGAGAAATTCTTTGAAAATATAAATGTTTTGACTTTATAATATGAAAGTCCTAGCTTAATAGTATCATTTAGTGCTATTAAAAGTACTAAAAATTTATCTTTTGCTGCCTCAGGACCGTATCAGGAATTATCTGCATTTTTCGTATGAATTAGGCGTTATTCAGATAAATTCTTTGAAACTATAAATGTTCTATGATTTTATAATACCTTATTTTTATTTTATTTTATAATATCCTACCTTAATAGTATCATTTAGTGCGATTAAAGATATTAACAATTTATCTTTTGCTGCTTCAAGACCGTATCAGGAATTATATGCATTTTTCTTATGAATTAAGCTTTATTCAGAGAAATTCTGTGAAACTATAAATGTTCTATGATTATATAAACTTTTTTATTTTATTATATAATATCCTACCTTAATAGTATCATTTAGTGCGATTAAAGATATTAACAATTTATCTTTTGCTGCCTCAAGACCGTATCAGGAATTATATGCATTTTTCTTATGAATTAAGCTTTATTCAGAGAAATTCTTTGAAACTATAAATGTTCTATGATTTTATAATACCTTATTTTTATTTTAATTTATAATATGCTACCTTAATAGTATCATTTAGTGCGATTAAAGATATTAACAATTTATCTTTTACTGCTTCAAGACCGTATCAGGAATTATATGCATTTTTCTTATGAATTAAGCTTTATTCAGAGAAATTCTTTGAAACTATAAATGTTCTATGATTTTATAATACCATATTTTATTTTATTTAATATCCTACCTTAATAGTATCATTTAGTGGCATTAAAGATATTAACAATTTATCTTTGCTGCTTCAAGCCGTATCAGGAATTATATGCATTTTTCTTATGAATTAGGTAATTAGTCGAAAAAACATTAAGAAGAACAACGAGGGAATGGGGTGTTGGTAAATTGCCTCCCAAGAGGTAGTAGGAGAAAGGATCGGACTAAATTGGTCTGATAAATAGGTAAACTGCCTCCCAAACCTCTGTAATCGCAAGCTTCAACCATTATTATTTTATTATTTATCAACCTGGACCTAATTTACATATGTTATATCAGGTAGCTAAAAATTGTGTTCTTATTTTTGGAAAATCTTTTCTCCTCCAGTCAAATTTTAAAAAATACTGCCACAACTCGTCTTTGAATATATCAATTTAACCATGAGAATGTTGCAAACTCATGAATCGATCGCAAAATAAACTTGGTAGCTCTGGATTAAACCTCTTCTTAACCTCTTGCTGTTGACATGGAACCAGGCAGAGTAGATTCCAAAGACTTAATATTATTTATCGCCCATAGGAAAAGGTAAAAGATATCTACTTTTCGTTATTACTGAGGGATGATAAATAGTAGATAAATTATAAACGTTTGATAGATAAATTATCTTTATCGGAAATAAGCGACTAAATCTCATAAAAATTTACAAAATACGTAAGTGATAGTATTTACACGATTGGCATATCAGACCAGAGGCTAGCTACAATATTAATATGTAAATTAGAACATCATAAAATTAAATGGCACCCTGTATCTATAATATATATAAAATATAATAAAAATATATAAAAAAGACCACCATTTACTTTTAATTGCATAACACATTTCAACGGTCCGACAATAACAAACATTTCTTGTTACATTAAGCGCCAAAGATCTTTTCGATAAACTTCCATTATCCTGGCAATACGTCGACAACGCACGCACTTGCATGAGGACCCTACATATATGCTCTTAATAGCCTCCGTGTTGTTTATACAGCAGGTAGATAGCTGCCACATCTGGTCACATCGAGTTGACAGACGCGCGTTTCGTGTTTTCTATCGCAAGCCGGTGATCTAGAAGCGCCAGCGAATTATATTATTAGCAAATACCACCGTCAGATTAAGTAGTTGTTGCTCCGTGTATTGCCTATACTATGCTGTCGCCAATTTTTAACAGGACAAATGGGAAGAATCTGTAGTTAATCCTGCGTTTCTAACCACAAATTGCCTTAAAGTTAACTAAAACGTCTGATGAAAATCCAAATCAGATAGCGCATCGATTGCATACTTGTTAACGTTCAGAAGTAGTGCAATGGTTAAACAATATAACTTTATTTATGAAAACTAAATTATTACAAATCATCCCAACCCCGTGCTCCACCTAAAAAGGTACTACACGAGGCTACCTATTCTAAGTACTGTATGGGTTCCATAATAATTAAAATGATCCTACTCTAACTAAATAACTTCCCTATGATTCTTAATAACAAAAATATAATAGAGTAGCCTCGCGACCATATGAATACTACTTTTGAGAAATGATAAAATATGTGAAATGTGATTAATTCACATAATCGCGCATCTACTGTAAATCAGTCAGATATCAGTTATTATTAAATGCGCCATGGAACGACTTTTCGTTATCTCCCGCATTCGCCAAAGGACACTGAATTATATATAATATACTTATATAAAATCAATGGCCACGGAGTAAGAGAAAACCATGGCAAAAACCTTACTCTGGGAGGATCTGGGAAGAAACAATATAACGGAGGACCTTCATCTTTTACAGAATTAAGTATTCTATAAGGTAAACGAAACCTCTTACTTTATAGAATGTGCATTTATCATTACGCACACTTAAAAATAATCGTGATTAACTTGCAGGTCCCATTTGTAGATATTTCCGGATAATTGCAATCCAGTGTGGTTCCACCAGTACAAAATTTCTTGAAACTCCAGTTTTTGCTTCGGGAATATTTACCGCAATAATATCACCTCTGTTTTCGACGTCAGAGGTAGCCATTCTTGTTAGTTCGTCAGTTCTACAAGCACTCGCAACGCCCATGATTACAGCAGGCTATAATTACATCATGTAAAAGTAATTTATATAATAAATTCCGAACAGTGGCAAGTGCTACTTTACGAATTTCAGGTGGTGTGCACGACAGATTATCATTGTCCGTGATATCATTCGACATATTGTATGTTTATAATAAATATTGATGATATTAAATTAGTTTTATTTACTATTATTGAACACTTTTTGAATAAACACCGCAGACTTGACAGTTTTCAAAAAATATTTGACATATTAAGCTTACTATCTATCATGTCACTCACAGGTATGTTTTTATTATTTTTAGACATTTAATTAGTTAAAATTGGACTGGCTGGGAAAAAAATCGTATTCACACCACGTGAGGAAAGTGCTATTGCAAGCCCCGGGCAATATCATTACATAGGAGCCGAAGGCAAAGAAGGCCTGCAATACAGTACTTCCTCTCCCTTGGCTTGAAATACAGGGTGTATCAAATAAAAAAGTAAATTTGCCTTGGGTGTTAACTACAACGACATATAAAGCACAAACCCGCCGAATCGGATTCATCATTAAAAAATAAAAAAAGTAAAATTTAGAGCCAAAAATTCTTTAGTCCGGGCCTGATGCAAGGAAACGTCATGTTAAAGCACCCGCCAAACGTGGTATTATGTATAATACATTGCACTCATTTAGTATTATTCTTAATGGTATGCCGTAAGTTCATTTAAACGTCATTCTGAATAAATAAAGGCCTTTGTAAAATAGCAAAACTGAGGCATTTTAAATTTCTTCTTTTTATAAAAAACATTCCTTTTTTGTTAAGAGCATTCTACGTAAGTCTACAAGGTATTATTTTTAATATCCTGATAAGACGTTCGAGTTTTCACCGGATATGCGATTTCAGTAGTTTACAAAAAACGTAAATATTTTTCTTTTGCTTTGTCGAATCGAGAGTTACTTGTTAATAAACGATACCACATGAATCTAAGTTATTTCTTTTGGATTTATTTAATCAAATAACGCAAAATGAATTGAATCGAATTACACAGAAATAAATGTAGATACAGAAAATTTGCAAACACGCCTTTTTACTATGATGTCGCGCGAAAATGAATCCATACATTCCCGCGCTTTTGCCGATGTATCAAGCTTCGATTTTCTTTATATGAAATCATGATGGTCCTGAAATGGATGCGTTTTTTCGAGACGGGAAGAATTTAAATAAAATGTTCGAAGTGGCTTGCACTCCAAGCGGCGATCCCACAACAAACTAACAGCGGAATGGCTGAATGACAGTGGTATGTGCGCGTATACTCGGGACAGCATTTAGGTTGGGCACAGGTGCGGCTCTAGCCCACGGCATTTATAAAATATTTTTTTTCTCGTTAATGTTTACAGATAGACTCCATGTGCATTGAGACTTTTTGATTGTATATGATTACAGCTGCTACATATTATTATATTTACCTCTATATCTGATACATCCTGTATATTATTTCGTTTATTTAAAGTTTATCAGTTGGTATTATAATAAAGATTTTTTTATATTCCATGGTATTCGAACTTAATTAGTTAGTGTCATCAAAACTGAAAGTTAGTAAATAGAAAACAAGAAACATGTAGAGTAAGTACTTGGCTAAAGCCCGTTTGTATCGACATGTTAAGTGTGATTTAGTTTTAAACGGTCGGCACTTTGAATGTTATTTATTCTATTCTACTTATTCTACATATTAGATTTTTTTATACCTATTTCCGTTCGATACTAACACTTAATTTCGTTTCCTCCCATGTATCATCCAGATTTACTGCACTGCAGCGTATCATCACAGCAGATACAAAAAAAAAGAGCTACGTCATCACAATTCCATTTATTCTAGAGCGCACCATTAATGCCAACAACACCGCGTTAAAACACGCAGATGGAATGCCACATTAGGTATTGTACGAATGTACATACAAACATACATGCATACATTCAACATCCATTCCAAATTTCGTTCATTTTTTAAAAAAAAAAAGTAGTAAAAAGAGGCAACATTTCGCCTATGCGACAAAATTCGACCGATAGGTTGAGCTTCGCGGTAGAGTGATCTCGGTAATTATACTTCTAAAAATGTAAACATCAATCAGTCGCAATTTTATGTATCGAATGACCGTCGAATACGCGTGTTCCGTCTAGGGGATAGAAACTTGACTGTGTGCGCCATCTGTAGCTGTCGCATAGAAACCAGTCAGTTTTGTAATGTAGAAATCTATACTTTAGATCAAATATGGGCAACCTTTGACATGTTGTGGGCCAAACTTTAGTGTGCAAATACCTTCGCGGGCCGCGTTTAAAGGTAGTGCATTTTAAAGTAGTGTTCATAATTTCTAGCGATAGATATCAGACATGAAATAATACGACAATGTTATTATAATGCAATTTATTAAAATAAGAAAATGAAATGAAAAAAATAGGTACAACATTATAATTAAATCGTGAAATTTGGAATTATTACAAACTACGAAAGTTAAATAGCGACAACGAAATCAATGAGACCCTTGAGCTTGAATTTGGGAAACTAATCCATCGATGTTTGGATGAATTCCATTGATACAAAGACGTAAAGAATTTTCCAAATTATCAGCAGTCAGCCTTGTACGATGTTTTGATTTATTAACTTTCATCATTGAAAAGAACTGTTCGCATTTATATAAGTACTGCTAAACGCACAAATCAATTTTCTTGCGAATTTTCTAAGCTCCGGAAAATGGTCTTCTTCGAGGTATTTTTTGTAGAAATCGCAGAACTCCACGTCTTCAAATTTAGATTTTAGGAGTGAGTTTTCTTGAAGCTCGATCAATTCCATTTGCAAGTGTATTGGAGCATTTTGTACATTACTTTTTGTTGGAGTAGCTAATAAATTGAAACTGTCTTTCATGTTTTTAAAATCGCTAAATCTGTTCGAAAATTGCCCCGACAGTAACTTGAGTTTTTCAGCATATTGAGCATTAGCAGTATTTTCATACGCAGAGAGTGTGATGAAATGTAACTGTTACCAGACAGCAACTGTGCCTCCCACAAGCGGATTTTTTTTTGAAACGCTTTCAAATGGCTGTACAAATCATTTACTAATTGTCCTTGTTTTTGAAGTTTCAAATTTAAATCATTCAAATGCCCTGTAAGGTAGGCCAGAAATGCTAAGTCACATATCCATTTTGGGTCACTCAATTCGAATAGTGGTTTATCTTTTATTTGCATAAAATCTGCTATCTTATTTCTAAGCTCGTAAAACCGTTTCAGCATTTTTCCTTTGCTTAACCATCTGACTTCACAATAATATGTGTTAGTCGTCATATTCGGCTGATATTTCATCCAAAAACGCCTTAAACTGACGATGGTTAAGCCTCGGGATCGAATAAAATCGATGGTTTTTTACTACACTTCATAACATTCTGGAGTCGAATAGACTTAGAACACAAGCTCTGTTGGTGGATAATGCAATGAAGGACTATCAAATCATCTTTTTGCACATTTAATTCAGTTGCTTTTTTCATACAAAATTCCGATGAAACCTTTACGTAAGCCGACCATAGAAGGTGCACCATCTGTGCATACACCAACTAATTTTGACCATGGCAAACCAAAACTTGTGAATACTTTTCAACTTCATTAAAAATGTCCTCTCCGTAGTGGTTCCTCTTAGCGGCTGTAAAGCAAGCAATTCCTCGGTAACAGTGAACTCTTTATCAACACCTCGAATAAATATAGCAGTTGAGCTGTGCCAGACAAATCGGTGCTCTCGTCTAATGCTATGGAAAAATGATTCAAAACCAGCCATACGGTCAGTCAAAGTTGTTTTTATATCATTAGCCATCATTTTATACGTCGGGCAACAGTTCGTCTTGACAAACCTAATTTTTCAAATTCATTTTTCTTTTCAGGAACAAAACACTGCAACTTCTAACATACACTCCTTGATAATTCTCCTTCGGCAAATGGTTTTAATGACTTTGCCAATTTTGAACTAACTATAAAACTAGCTTTCACAACATTATGAAGTTGTGTTCTTTGTTTATGAAACATTTCCTGCTGTTTTTCCAAATTTGCGGTAAGCTTCTGGATTTTGTCTTTTCTTATTTGTCCTGTCAGTGAGTGCAGCATAGGATGCTTAGTTGAGTAATGCCTCTTTAATATTGAATTCTTTCATCATTGAAATGGATTTATTACACAGCAAACAAATAGGCTTACTATTGTGCAAGATAAAAAAAATCCTCAGTGCATTTTTCTTGAAACTGGCAACCCTCTGCATCTACTTTTCGTTTCTTTCCACCAGACATCATTTTCGTTTACTTTTCGTTCGATAAACTTAATAACGAAATATAATTAGTAAGTACCTCGGTAGCTCAAATAGAACTGAACTAAAGTTCGGGCCATCCACCCGCTTATATAGGCAAAATGAAGGAATGATCTAGAATCGTCTAGTGTAGAACATTTGAGAAGCTATAATCGTTTGTTGCGCCGCCAGTGAGGCGGCAAACATCAGAGGCTTCGATGTTTGCCGCCTCACTCTTTGATGATCGCCGCCACTCGGCTTGCTCGCTCACTTGATTCCGCAGGAGTAAGCGACAAACCCCATATCACTCGATCTTCCTCATTTGGAGCGAGTATGAGTAAGTAGTGTAATATGTTTTTTTTAATTAGGTTTTTCAAAATGTCTCGCGGGCCGGATCAAATCTTACAGCAGGCCGAATTCGGCCCGCGGGCCGGTTGTTGCCCGCATATGTATAAGTGACAATCACACGAATATTCCCTTAATTAAAGTAAATTGAAAAAATTACATTAAATTTTTAAATTATAATTCTAAATGTGATTGCTAAATTAAACAATTTATTTTAAGTGAATGTGAAATGTTGTAAGTATATGGTCGAAACGTTGCTCCTATATTTAGTTTTTAGTAATTTTGGTGCTTCCGTCCCCAGATACAAGTTCCGTATGTCCGACTTGACCGCCAAAGATTCCCTACGAATCCACGAAAATACCTGCAATCTCCGCGCGCGGCTCCATAAAAATAAATCGACCGTGGCCCAGGGTCCTCTCGCATTATCCTACAGCGACGAGAGGGACAGAATACAACAGAAAAAAAACAGCGAACTCTGCCCCTGCGTGGGCGCGCACTATACTTCTGCGTTTCCCATCCTGGCGCCCGTACCACGCGCGACCGTCTAATATTACCGTTCGGGGAACACCGGAAAATGACTAATAACACGGTAACTTCGTGACCGCACTCGAAAACTTCTTCCCGGTCGACGCTGGATACGGAAATTGCGCTAATATTTCACGGGACGCGTTTTACTGCGGATGAACGTGGGAGTCGGTGGCGCGATGCGACGTTCTTCGGGGGCGGTGAAAAAAAAACCTGTATAGGAAAACTGGTGAGGGGAACGGCCAGGGAGGGATATATGCGATGGGGTTAGGTAGGAAGATTCTTCGTCGTAGTGGATTTGGAAAGTTTGAGGATTGATGGAGTGGAAGGGGCGACGGGATGGGTATATTGCTGTTGTGGAAAATTTTTGGGCGAAAATAATGCGATATTTCTTTGCAAATCGGCGACTATATGGTAGACAACCTTACCTTTGATATTTTAAAAAAATAGGTTGTGATTCAACTTACACAAACTTTTTTCAGTATTATAATTAAGGCAAGAGATGAAGGGTACTTTGTATTAACTTAAAAAATTAAACTATATATTTGCATTTTTTTAAAAAAATTTTGACAGATGGACAAGTGCATCTGAACTTCTATAATTGCAAAGGTATTTAACTTGAAAAATTGAAAATTTGTAGAATTGTTGACCGTATAGGGTAGCATTCGAAAACGAATGAATCTTTCGAAAACATTATACAGCGTGTCTGAAAATTACAGTTGAACTTTCGGATTGAAAAAGTGTCAAAACTTTTTTTTAAAATACAACTACCTACTTTTTTCTTTCTCATCAAACTATAAACCTTATAAAAATACAAAAAAGTCATATTATTACCCATCTAAAATACTTTTTAAGATAATTAGTAAAATATGTATGTATGGCGTAAGAAGATAGCTTATGCGGTTCTTCAAAATGTCATCCTGCTTTGGTATATCCAAGAAAGTCATGACCATTCGCAAACAATCCATCATTGATTAAATGTCACTTAGTTTTCAATTATAAACAATGCCGGCACGGTTAAATTATAAGAACGAAGATTATTTAAATTTGTTTATTATTTATGAAGAATGCAATAAAGTGATGACAAGAACATGTGATACCTTATTGCTGCTCGGTATCTTTAAAAGCAGAAGCGATGATTTATTGCATCTGGCGTCAAAACCAGATACAATACAGTTGAATTTGATTTAAACATATGATGCAGAGATTTTTTTGAACATCGGGGGAGAGGACACATTAAAAATTGTCATCATATTTTTTTTAGTGTTGGAAGGAGTGAGAGGGGAGTTTTAAATGATAATTATAAATGTTTTAAATCATTTTTTTTTATATTGGAAGAGATGGAGGGGAAGGGGCATTAATTTTTTAATGACAATGTTTATGATTCGAAATATTTTTAACGCGTCCTCTCTCTTCCGATGTTTCGACAAAAACAAAAAAAATATTTAAAAAACTAATACTTACCTTTCCCCCTCCGCTTTCTAATATTAAAAAAATGATTGAAAATATATTTAATGCGTCCTCTCCCGTTGTTAAAACGAGAAAAAAAAAAAATCCGTAAACTTCTCCTAAACCCCTCACCACAAACTGCACTAAACTGGACGTACGTTTCGATAGCAAAGCTATCATCATCAGCAGAAACGCTGAACTAAATAACTACACTAAAACTACTCTAATTTATACCTAAAAAAGGTCATGGTACAATGATCACGGTCATGGCTGACTGCCGTCATGCTTAACTAGTCACTAATCCTAACTCCGCCTAATTTACTACTTAATAAACCGTAGAGACAAGAATTCAATGGTCCTAAATCTGAATTCATTAAAATATGTTTGTTTTCATATATTTCCATACCCTCATAACAATTTAATTGCGCATAGCTGTTTACTACTACTTTGATTTTATGCGCTGCTTAGCCACGCATCTATTTTATATGTACGCGATGTATGGGCCTCTAAAAGGTAGTTCCTTAAACGATGCCGGCGTAAGTACATGTGTTATTTATTTTCTTTGAAGCCATTTTGGTAATTTCATTTTCATTTAATATGTAGTTCGTTATTTTGTTAATTTTATCATCTTTCAAGGAACCTCTTATAATTAATAATTGCTGTTGTGTTTAATTGTGCACATGTTGGATATAAGATCAGTTATTGTAATTTGTTTTAGAAGAAATTGTTTTTTAGTTTAAAGAGTTTAATTTTTCCGTTTTTAGTTTTCAATTTTAGTTTTGAGTTATTAATCACCTCGGATTAGGTGAAAAGAAGCATTGAGCTTGTGTTTACATTTCAATTATATTAATATACTTGTTTTATTCACGGTTAAGTTAATTTTTGTGTGTTGTAATTTTGTAACCACGTGGATTTTTTGTGAAATAGGATTTTCTTCTGGAACAAATTTGTCTTTTGGTTTGATAAAGGATTTGCATCGTCCTTTTTAATTGTAGATTCAAGCAGGTTTTGATTTTGGCCAGGACTCTCAGTCCAAGGTTTGATTTTTCCTGTAATTGTAATTAAATGTTTTTTTTTCTTTTTTTTTATAATAAATTTAATGATTGTTTATGTCATTCAAGAGTTCAGTTCTTTTATTTTTGATTACTTACGCCCACATTTTATTTTTCATGAATAGTTTAATTCTGAAAATAACCTTGAGGTTATTAAGTCTTTTGCGCCCTTTTAAATTTTTATCCGTTGAGCTAGTAAATTTAAATTTTCATTTTTTTTTTTACTTTTCATTTTGCATTTATGCTTGTAGTACCATCAGTACACAGCAGTACGTCCAGTTTAATGCAGTTTGTGGTGAGGGGTTTAGGAGAAGTTTACAGCATTACCAGTACTACAGTTTGGAGTATTTTTGTTAAGAAAAAAAAAATCATTAAAAAACGTTCTACCGCCTCCCTTTCCTCCTTTCCAATGTTAAAAAAAATATATATGATTTGAAAAATTTCCGATCCGTCTTCTCTTCTGTTTCGAAAAAAGAAAAAAAATCATTTAAAAAAAAACATCTCCATCTCTTCTCGCCCCTTTTTAATAAAAAAAAATGTTTTGAAACATTTCTAATGCCTCTCCCGATGTTTCAAAAAAAAAATATCTTTAAAAAAAATTAATTCCCCCTCTCCCCTCCTTCCAATGTTAGAAAAAATATGATTGAAAACATCTCTTATGCATTTACTATCCAGATGTTCCGAAAAACAAAACCAAAAAAAAATATCATAAAAAGAACAATTCATCCTCATTCAATGTGTCGAAAAAAAGAAAAAAACATCATTTATAAAAAAATTTTAAAATTACCTCTAAATAATTTTATCTTTGAA
The DNA here is from genome assembly GCA_004143645.1 of Protaetia brevitarsis. Taxonomy (NCBI): domain Eukaryota; kingdom Metazoa; phylum Arthropoda; class Insecta; order Coleoptera; family Scarabaeidae; genus Protaetia; species Protaetia brevitarsis. The sequence goes on from RXPK01000663.1 coordinate 69,953, forward strand.
TAAATTATCTAAATATTTCCATCATTTAAATCATCATCTTAAACAATTTTATTCAAATAATGTCAATGTGAATAACACGGCATCTTATTTAAAAAAAAAGAAATATAATATTGTAGCCATAAATGTCTTTTTTTGTGAGTATCTGTAATATATAAAAAGTTCAAATAAACTTCTAAAAATCAAATTAATTTCTTCCGTCGGAACCAAAACTTTTTTTTGGCCTCGATATTTTCAGAAACGTAATAGACAGTAAAAGTATAATCCAAGGAACTTTTTTCGACGGCAAAGTTACATCATTCAGATTAAATCATTCAATCGATTTTATTATATAATTATAACTTTGAAGAAATCGCCTCCAATTTCGTATTGTCACCTGCCATCGGATAATTACCCGATCTCCATCGAAATAAGTCATTAAATTCTTCTACTCGAACCACCTAATCCACCGCACGGCTGATTAGCGCTCAGGAGTTTAGTCAATTTCACCTTTTCTCCGTTGTACGGGACGCTAAAATTCGACGTTTTGTATCGGACGCCAGATCCCCTCGAAACTTTAAATTGAGAAAGTTGCCGCCAATAATAAACGCCCCTACCGAGGGAGATGCGGGATCGCACGGGGGGCATAGGCAACCCGTCACGATCTAAATGATGTATGGGAGGTGGACGGGGGTGGGAGAAAATTAAATAACCCGAGCGGCGCTGCGGCGTGCAGCGATGTTCTCGACATTCCCGTGTGCGAGAGCGTTCTGGTGGGGCTTTGGCGACGCTGATTATTTTTAAATTCGCTACAAATGGGACTCCGTACCCTCGGCTTTGATAAATTATTTATGAGGGCGCTCGTGAGAGGTATAATGGGCCCGCTCCGTAAACGGTGATTATAGGAGCTGTTAGTGCTGTCTGAGGGCGTCTCGAACGGTTGCAAATAATAGAAAAAAGTGTTCTCATGTGGAGTGCCTATTAAATTGATGCAGAAATGTAAACATGTACCAGCTCGTTGTAGTTAGTTGTAGTTATTATAGACATCAAGGGGGCGCTAAGATAAAGTAGAGAGCACGAAGTCGGTACAAAATAGACATTCCAAAAAAAAAAAATGTTTTTCCAAAAATAAAAATAATCTAAAGTTAGTCAGAGTTAGCCTCAGTCCTTTTTATCAAAATAAAGTTTCTTAATTATGAATGAAATAAAAAATAAAAAAAATGAAAAATGTGTAATCATAATCATTTCTCAAAAATCGCAAATTAAACTGTATTTTTTATGAAAATTTGGAAAGAAGTTTTTGTAGATAAACAAGCAATCTGCAAATAAAGTGTGGAAAAATTAACAAAAGCATCCTTTAGCATTTTTCAATAAGATGGCGCTTTTGATTTGAGAGTACCCTAACAGCCAGAAATATTACATAGATATTTTTAAAAATATATTTTATAAATATTTTTCGTGAGAGGTTTTTGAATATATTTTTCATATTTTTTTTTCTAAATATAGATAAAATATTCAATTAAAATATTTATTTCATATTTTAAAATTAATGTATTTTCTAAAATATTTGGAAAATATTTAACTATATGAAATTTTTTTATGTAATCTATTTAATTTGTCAAAATGAACTAAAATTGTTCTTGGTTATTTAGAATGTATAACGTCGATAACGAAAAGTTGAAACATATATAGAGTTGTCTAAAAGGCAAGAACTTGTTCTTTCACACTCACCATACAAGTTAATAATCAATAATTCTGGCATCTTTTAAGGCATACTGAAGGTTTATCAAATTAATCACTATTTTTTAATTGAAGTGTTCTAAATAAAAAACAAACGTATTTACTATCATTTTATTTGAATAAGCCAATAAAAATGAAAAATACTCATTTTTAAGTCTAGCCTACACTGGTGCCAGGTACAACCCTATGGCTCTTTTCATATCTTCGGTAGTGGCGCTCTCATGGCGTTTCCTTGTGGCCTCCTAAAACAATGCCAATTGTATTAGATCATACCATGAATAAAACATCGTACAACATTATCAACACCTACTAATACATTTGGAGCATTTACAATAATTTGAGTGGTAGCTACATGCTAATACTTACGATACTTATTTTTACTTTATTTCATAATATTTGAAAACATTCTACGTGCAAACAATAAAACAACACAACGTATTCTAACCTCTATTTAAGGTTATGACGCTTATCTACCGAGATGAGCAATTTATCTGGTAGATGCAGTACATATATGATGCATTGAGCATTCTAATTATCTTATAAATGCCATGACATGTTCAAAGTTTTGCTTACCTCGTAGTCTCCACAAAAACTAAAACACACCCCGCAACAATTAATTACACGGTTAATCCTAATCTGCCCTAATCGTATACTATTTTAAAAAACATAACATGTAACGGACAAACGAATGAAAACGTTGATGATACGCACGTGCGCGTATGCATTCTATGTACCTAATCCATAGACGCATAAACAACACTAATTCATATAACACCAGCACCGTAATGAATAGAGGTGTTGTGTTGACGTTCGCAACTTACAAATATTACAAATAATATAATACAAAACGCAGATATATTAATAGAAAAGTTACAGCGCTCAACTTAGATACTAATTAAATCATATTAGATATATATTATCTAATTTAATCTTTAAACTATCATTTTAAATAGGTACATACCTACTTAATATGTATGCATATTTTACCCATTTTATATTATTCGTCCTACGCACCAAATGTACAAAAGCAAAAATTCAATCTTTTTTTTATATGAAATAAATATTTAGAGAAATACAAAGCAAAATATTCTTGCAGAGTTATTAAAAATATATTGAGAAAAATTTGCAATAAAATATTATTAATACTACATAACATATATATTTTTTAAATGTTTTCCTAATATATTTTCTATAATATATTTTATGCATATTATATTAATATAACTAATATTCAAGAAAGAGTTAATATTTTTTAAATAAAGGAGTACGGCCATTGTAGGCTAATTGGAACGCAAATATATTAAAAATACCGGGTGGGTTAACTCAAGGCCCCATCCGTATAAAAAATCCCAGCGAAAGAAGTACCGAGCCTATAAGCAATCGGATGTTTCAAGATTGTAGTTTTAAACCACGTGGTGGGATATTTGAATTCCCCATCATTATATGGGCATTATATCTGCGCCCGCTGGTGAAGTTAAAATGTGAATGCCGTCGCTAGCTGAGTGGCAGTCCAAGTGCCACCTACAGTTAGGGATACCTCGACCAAGTAGCCGTTTTGGAGGCGATCACCGGACATAACCGCCACGTACGCCGGCAGAGGATCAACCCGCCGAGACAACGCCCAGTACAAAGAACCAACAGAAACCGCAAGTTTATCGCCTAGGTATATTATTTCTTTGTTTGTTATTAGTTGTAACTTCAAAGCCATATTTCTGTTTATTCTTTGTTTAGATTTCAATAATTTCAATAACTAAATAACGTTTCAAGGGGGTTCCATTTACCTTATCTTTTATTATTGCTTTGTTCATTTTTTTCATTATTAAGCAATATATTTTATGATTCATTACGTTGTAAATTGTTTAAAAGAAAACTGTTGTTAAAGTGAAACCAATATCTTTCATTCATATCAGGTAGTCACTGTGTTTGTCCTATACAAAATAAAACTATTACTAATAATACTGCTTTTTTATTTAAATTTATATTAAATATTCACTAACTTCCTCGTTTCCTGCACTACCTATAGTTGAACAACAAATTTAAGATAAGTATATTGTATATTTATAGCAAACCATTACCTTCTATATATTAGGTATTCAGTGAACGCGCATTAATGATACTCTTTCCTTATCACAAGTAATCTAAATAGCTTGTATTAATTATGAAGCTGTGATAGCTGGTATAGAATAGTTCACTCACAGCAATACACCTACTACTTGACAAGGGCAAATCTTTGCTTACTGCAACTACATACATTCTTTGGCTTAACTACTTCAGTTTAATTATCATAAGTAACTTCATAAGTCACCGGTATGAAGCAGACCGTAAGTAACTTAGATTGCTTCTTGTTAGTATCAGTGTTTAGGATCTCTTTTTTACTAGTGCTAAGTAATCTGTGCTTTTGTCCCCTATCCAGCTGAATTTTTTACTTACGATAATTGTATTTTTATTTATGATTATTACATTTTTTCTCAGTGTAGAACGGCAAAATATTGCGTATTAGTTTGACCGAGATTTTGGTAGTTTTTTGGCTATCGTTAACTACCCCTGTAAGATTCTTGAAATGTATTCACTGTTACTTTATTTGTATATTATTTTATCACCTTATAGCGTGATTATAACATTTTAAATAAACTACTAAACTACTTACCCTTTGCTATTATTACAAAATTTTGATAACCAATCTTTTTCGCTTATGACACTGACAATTTACAATTTGAATGTCCCGCTAATGTTTCATTCATCGGTGTAATTTGGGCGCCGATCGCAGCGGTATCTACTGCATTCTTAAAGTGAATGCAGTATAGTTCATAATATAGCTAATCTTTTAAATTATGTACACACAAAGACAGCCAAAATGTCCTCCGCTCTAAGTAAGAGGTTAAAATATCAAAGTCATTTTCCTTGTCTTCGCGTGTACCGCAAAGATCTTGCTGTACGAAAATTATTCAAATCATGTTCCCGCTTGACAACACCACCGCAGCCAAAAGGGACCTCCTTACAGATTCTCCAGACGACGGCACTCTCATCGTGTTTGCGCGCCGGGATAGTTTCTTTTTTTACGAGTTACAAACCACGTCAGTTTGTACGCGGCCACAAAACAACGGGGGAAAAAATGACGACGTACGGCAACGACCTGTCGCCCGGCACCGTGATCCGGCGCTTTTTATGTACGCCGCGACGCTTGTGGTAAATCGCGCGACGCGCTAGACATATGCCGGCCTCGCATAACGAAATTTTTATATCCCACGCGACGTATCGAACGCCCGGGCGTATATATATATATATGTATGACAAAAAAAAGGACGAAGAAAAAAGGAAAGAGCGAAGAACGAGACCGGCCTAATGCAACATCTGCCAGGGAGCTGTCACATCAACATCTGCGTGCGTTGCCAACTTAATTTCTAGCGGAGAGCGACCGGAGCGCCGCCCGGTGTCACGATGACGCTCTGAATTTTATTAGAATTCCTCTCCTCCGCGAAGCTGGGAACGGGATGGAGTCGGCAATTTTGGAACAGCCGTTTAATAAAAGGAGACAAAAGGACGCGCACGGCCGGAAGGCAGACGGAGAGGCATATTAAATGTGTATATGCAAGCGGAAGAAAGGAAAGAGGACGAAGGAAGACAACGGTTTGTTGCGGTGACGGAGTGATGCGAAAAAAATTGATCAACGATGGGACGTAGCTGCGTGGAACACAAAACAGCGCCGCCTAGCCAAGAATTTGCGTGTGAAAGCTGTTCTAATATATTATATACAAGATCCATATCAGATTTTCTTATACGTGATGCAAAAAATTAATTTTATGCTGAAAGCATACGCTGTACAGGTTGGCTTCTTTTCGTCAGAATTCTAGTATTACACTGAGAATAAAATTTAAAAATCATAAATAAAAATGCAATTATCGTAAGTAAAAAGTTCATCTGGATAGGGGACAAAAGCACAAATTACTTAGCACTAGTAAAAAACAGATCCTAAACACTGATACTAACAAGAAGCAATCTAAGTTACTTACAGTCTGCTTCATACCGGTAACTTATGAAGTTACTTCTGATAATTAAACTGAAGTAGTTAAGCCAAAGAATATATGTGGTTGCAGTAAGCAAAGATTTGCCCTTGTCAAGTAGTAGGTGTATTGCTGTGGGTGAGCTATTCTATAACAGCTATCACACCTTCATAATTAATACAAGCTATTTAGATTACTTATGATAAAGAAAGAGTATCATTAATGCATGTTGACTAAATACCTGATATACAGAAGGTAATGGTTTGCCATAAATCTACAATATACTTACCTTAAATTTGTTGTTCAACTATAGGTAGTGCAGGAAACGAGGAAGTTTAGTGAATATTTAATATAAATTTAAATAAAAAGCAGTATTATTAGTAATAGTTTTATTTTGTGTAGGACAAACACAGTGACTACCTGATATGAATGAAAGATATTGGTTTCACTTTTACAACAGTTTTCTTTTAAACAATTTACAACGTAATGAATCATAAAATATATTCCTTAATAATGAAAAAAAAATGAACAAAGCAATAATAAAAGATATGGTAAATGGGGCCCCCTTGAAACGTTACTTAGTTATTGAAATTATTGAAATCTAAACAAAGAACAAACAGAAATATGGCTTTGAAGTTACAACTAATAACAAACAAAGAAATAATATACCTAGGCGGTAAACTTGCGGTTTCTGTTGGTTCTTTGTACTGGGCGTTGTCTCGACGAGTTGATCTTCTGCCGGCGTACGTGGCGGTTATGTCCGGTGATCGCCTCGAAAACGGCTACTTCGTCGAGATATTCCTAACTGTAGGTGGCACTTGGACTGTCACTCAGGTAGCGACGGCATCCACACTTTAACTTCACCAGCGGGCGCAGATATAATGCCCATATAACGATGGGGAATTCAAATATCCCACCACGTGGTTTAAAACTACAATCTTGAAACATCCGATTGCTTATAGGCTCGGTACTTTTTGTTTCGCTGAGATTCTATATACGGATGGGGCCTTGAGTTAACCCACCTAGTATTTTTAATACATTTGCGTTCTAACTGGCCTACGATGACAAAACAATTTGTCATTTATTAAACAAAAACATTTTATTTATAATTTACACTTTTTACATTTATTTATATACTTGAAAGAGCTTTTCAATAAAGCGAAACGTCGTACTCATTCATGTTTTTAATATTGACGATCTAAGAACCAAGAAAAAAAGAAATTAGATATTATATACATACATGGTCAAGGTTTGAAGCTTTAAAATTGATATCATTTTATGATTTCTTAACTTTATGGGTGTGATGTTTAATCCTACTATGCGATATACCGGAAGTAATTAATGCAAAACTGGTACTTGTTTCATTAACATAGTTTTTTGCATTAATATTATTCGCGAACTCATTTTAGGCACTTAATTTTATATCTAACATCCTGTCCCGCTGCTTCTATTCACTACGACGCGACAGCATTTAAAAACAGGGCAAAATGCACAGCCAAAAAAAAAAAACAACGCACCTAGCACCCTTGCAGATAACAGCAGCACGCGCTCGGGGCGACGCGCGACGTCGCTATTGATCCGTCGGTGACGCGGACACACGTCCGCTCGGATGCACGAACATTCAAGCGATAAAAAGCGAAATCCGCAGCAGAGGAAGCCGGTAACAGTAAACAGCGACGAACGCATTAAAACCATTTCCGCCGTTGCGGTATCGTTCGGCGTGCTATTTTTTAATTTCGGGCCAACGAAAAAAAGAAAAAATCTGCTTTTCGCTCGCCTTTTTTTTTTTTTCGGGCCTATGTTTTTCGTTATTATTCTGTTCCGTTTCGCCACGTACTGCTAGGAAGTCGATCACCCATCCGTTCCGTTACAACAACGTTAAAAGCCGGAACGGATTTACGGCCCGTTTATATTTCGGGGTGGAATTTCATAAAAGCCGAAGAAGGTTTGCATAAATTTTAAATTCAAATTTTTACGCGCCAGACGGAAATGCCATCTATCTGTTTCGCTACGTAACATAAATAGGATCTCTCTTTGAGAGATTATATACTCGCAATTTATTTTGCGCGTGATGCAATTATATTAAACGAAATATGGGTTTCGTTATACATTACCTTTATTATCTATTCTACAATGCCATCCATCGGTTTTCTTCAGTTCCTTGTCTTTCCGTAACAGCGCCTCCCTCATATTTCCATAACGGTACATTTATTATTCACAAAGTCGACGGAGCGATGAGCTAGCCAGCTTCTTTTGTTATTTCCTTACGGTAACTCGGACGCGTTTGCTGATTAATTCTGGTAAATCGGTTTGTTCCAATTTCTTATACAATTACAATTAACACTGAGAAAAATGGGCTAAGTAAAGTGTTTACTTAATAAAAAAATATTTACAATAGATAAAGTATTACTTGGAATTATTCTCGTTAATTAATACCTGCAACTAAACCCAGTTTCCTGAATGCAAGTTGTTACTGTATATTTACAGTAACAACTTGCAATAAAAGCACTATTGTGCTTTTATTAACGGCTATTACACAGCGTACCTGACAAATTTGTGGTAAGTAACGTATTACTTATGACTACTAGTACTGTATCTAACTACAGCACATGGTTAGTAGAAGTAACAACAATGCTGATCGCTATTAAACGCATGTATTTTCTTAAATAGGTAACAACTTGCCACAACTATCATTATTTGAGTTTTGCTGCCACCCCGTGATTGTTTTACTATTCCTGATTGGCTAATGTTGCGGAGTAATGAAATAGTCCCCGAGAATGCTACGCGCGCAAGCGCGGGCTAGCGTCAAGTAAGAGTTACGGACGTGGGAAAAGGTCGTCGAAAAAGAGTGGCCAAGGAGTACGGCAATTGTAGGCCAGTTGGAACGCAAATATATTAAAAATACCTGGTGGGTTAACTCAAGGCCCCATCAGTATAGAGAATCCCAGCGAAAGAAGAAGTGCCGAGCCTATAAGCAATCGGATGTTTCAAGATTGCAGCTTTAAACCACGTGGTGAGATATTTGAATTCCCCATCATTGTGATCATATCTGCGCCCGCTGATGAAGTTAAAGTGTGGAAGCCGTCGCTAGCTGAGTGACAGACCAAGTGCCACCTGCAGTTAGGGATACCCATACGAAATAGCCGTTTTCAAGGTGATCACCGCACATAACCGCCACGTACGCCGACAGAGGATCAACTCGCCGAGACAACGCCTAGTGCAAGGAATCAACAGAAACCGCAAGTTTACCGCCTAGGCATATTATTTCTTTGTTTCATTGGTTGTAACTTCAAAGCCATATTTCTCTTTGTCCTTTGTTTAGATTTCAATAATTTCAATAACTAAATAACGTTTCAAGGGGGCCCCATTTACCTCATCTTTTATTATTGCTTTGTTCATTTTTTCATTATTAAGGAATATATTTTATGAGTCATTACGTTGTAAATTGTTTAAAAAAAACTGTTGTTAAAGGGAAACCAATATTTTTCATTCATATCAGATAGTCACTATGTTTGTCCTAGACAAAATAAAACTATTACTAATAATACTGCTTTTTTTCTATAGTAATAAGTATTACGTACCATCTTTAGCAAACTAAATGCGAATTTAATCTTCGATTATTAATGCAATCAAAGCTACAGCACACTGAATAGTAATTAAAAATTATTTACAAACAATTTTGAATTACGCATTGCTCGGTACGCAGTACTTATAGTTGCGGTTGCATAAATAATCGAAGATTTGCAGAACTTTGTTTTTTGTACTTTATCAGTTATTCACACAGAGCACACAGTAAGCTACTTAATAAATAAATATTCACTAAACTTCCTCGTTCCCTACACTACCTATAGTTGAATAACAAATTTAAGGTAAGTATATTGTATATTTATAGCAAATCATTACCTTATATGTATCAGATATTTAGTGAACGTGCATTAATGATACTCTTTCCTTATCACAAGTAATCCAAATAGTTTGTATTAATTATGAAGGTGTGATAGAGCTATTATAGAAATAATTCACTCACAGCAATACACCTACTACTTGACAAGGGTAAATCTTTGCTTACTGCAACTGCATATATTCTTTGGCTTAACTACTTCAGTTTAATTATCATAAGTAACTTCATAAGTTACCGGTATGAAGCAGACCGTAAGCAACTTAGATTGCTTTTTGTTAGTATCAGTGTTTAGAATCTCTTTTTTACTAGTGCTAAGTAATCTGTGCTTTTGTCACCTATCCAGCTGAACTTTTTACTTACGATAATTGTATTTTTATTTATGATTATTAATTTTTTTTCTCAGTGTACAACGCCTTGATCATAAAATTCACCCTAAATAGCAATACATATTAGCTGCAGATTGTTACAATTCTAACAAACGAAAACTATGATTCTTATCTGTTAGAGCGATCGTATGTTCTCATCAAACTTTCTGACGGCATCGTACGCCATCCGCCCATGCATTTTTAGATGAAAACTCTACGATAACTGCGCGCAAAGGACATCCATGGCGCGACGCCCAACCGGAGCGTCCCATGCGATATCACGAGGTAAACAAAACGAATGCCACTGTCACAGACGAAACGTGGCATAGCACGGACTACAGTATTTGTACGCGCGCTGTGCACGGCTGGTTTTATGATGTTTACAGAACGTGCCCTACCCGATATCGGCCTACTAGACTAATAATGCGACGGGGATGTAGTGGGGGCATCGCCCACCCCGATCGTTATCAACTACGTTTCGAACTAAAATTGCGGTTTATGTATCTGGAGTGTAGGGAATATTCTACCCTCTCTGCATACACATACGTGAATACGTACATATTTGATACCTTTATAAAGCGCTGACGCTTTTATTTGTGGACGTATTTTATTTCTACGCATATTCTCCATTCGGTTATCATCGTGGGGTGGGCTTGAATTGAGAAATATAGCGGTTGAAACGATTTGTGTTTGCACGCGAGCACACTTTACCCTACAACTTTTGGAGTTATTAAAAAGCAAATGTAATGTGACGTGAGGAGAAAGGAAATTTTAATTAATGGTGAAAAATCCGCAGGGTGTTCATGTATTGGAGGGGTATCGTAGCGGACTCGAACTGGTATACAGACGGCTCTAAAATGTACTACGGCGTTGGAGCTGGAATATAAGCTAAGAAGTCTAAAAAGGCTTTTAAGCTTTAGCAAAGACACAACGGGGTTCAAGGCTGAGCTTGCTGCAATTTACCAGTGTCATAGAAATGGAAAGATGGACTGAGCCAGATAAAAACGTCGCTATTTTTTCTGAAAGTCAATCCGCACTTAAAGCGATTAGTTCTGTATGTGTAGCTGATCTAGGAGGTGGGCACCCAAACAAAATTAATATTGGCTTGGGTTCCTACACTGTAAAAAAAGTTGCCTATAATTTTACAGGTAAATTTGCTTCATAAGGTAAAATTTCTGCCAGCTAGTAAATTTCACATGCTGACGTATTTTTTTCAAAGATTTTTGTGGGTATTTAGTCCACTTTACAAGTAATTTTATTAGTGAACTATTAATTTTACTGTACAAAATGTGAGGATCTTTTATATTAATTTATTTGTTTTTACTTTTGAATTTTCGGGTAAAACTATAGCTATCATGGAAAATAAGAAATTCATATGCCGCAATGTGATTGGTTATTGGGTTATTTATCTGTGTCTGTAGGTAATTCTATTCGTCTGTCGAACTTATTATTGGCTCCATGATATCACCTGGTAAACAATCGTAGCTTTCGCGTAATTAATAACCCAAACAAAATTAATATTGGCTTGTGTTCCTACACTGTAAAAAAAGATGCCTACAATTTTACAGGTAAATTTGCTTCATAAGGTAAAATTTCTGCCATCTGTATCATGTATTTTTTTCAAAGATTTTTGTGGGTAATTAGTCCACTTTACAAGTAATTTTACTAGTGAACTATTAATTTTACTGTAAAAAATGTGAGGATCTTTTATAATTATTTGTTTTTACTTTTGAATTTTCGGGTAAAACTATAGCTATCATGGAAAATAAGAAATTCATATGCCGCAATGTGATTGGTTATTGGGTTATTTATCTGTGTCTGTAGGTAATTCTATTCGTCTGTCGAACTTATTATTGGCTCCGTGATATCACCTGGTAAACAATCGTAGCTTTCGCGTAATTAATAACCCAAACAAAATTAATATTGGCTTGGGTTCCTACACTGTAAAAAAAGATGCCTACAATTTTACAGGTAAATTTGCTTCATAAGGTAAAATTTCTGCCATCTGTATCATGTATTTTTTTCAAAGATTTTTGTGGGTATTTAGTGCACTTTACAAGTAACTTTACTAGTGAACTATTAATTTTACTGTACAAAATGTGAGGATCTTTTATATTAATTTATTTGTTTTTACTTTTGAATTTTCGGGTAAAACTATAGCTATCATGGAAAATAAGAAATTCATATGCCGCAATGTGATTGGTTATTGGGTTATTTATCTGTGTCTGTAGGTAATTCTATTCGTCTGTCGAACTTATTATTGGCTCCATGATATCACCTGGCAAACAATCGTAGCTTTCGCGTAATTCAGTTCATTCTTGATCCATGGTTGAGGGATTTAGTGTGACTTACTAGGTGCTATAAAACAGATGAAATTACGTATATATAAATTGTAGGGTAAACGATTAATATTTGTGTCCATTTTGGATAAATTCAAGAACGAATCTTACTAATTTTAGTAATTTTTCTGAAATTTGATGCAGAAGCACGATTTTGAGTTTTTTTTAGACGGAAGCCATAATATTAATCGTAACCATTTTAAAATCAAGCAGTTTAGGAGGTTATGTCAGCCTGAAATAGCATTGTCAACTTGCATACATATGTTATTGCAAAAGCTTTTTCAAGTAAAAATATATAAAAAATAGAAATCATAAAGTGGTAATGAAAATTATTTACAAATAAACTTGTTGTCTAATAAATGACAAAATCATAATTGTTTTCTTTACTATAAATTTTGAATATATGGTTTTGTTTCATTTAAAGATTACCTTTTAATGTAATGTTTTGATTATTTATGTAAGTTAAATATGAAAACATTGAATTTTGTAATTAAATAGATTTCCAAAAAATATTATTGTATTTAGTTATAAAATTAAGTTATATAGTTTTGTGAAGTATCGTATGTCAATTCTATGATCAACTGGGGTTATATGTTTATGAATTTGAATCATTTCAAGTATATTACGTGTTTTTAAATTTTGTTTCTTATTTAAAATTGTTATATCGGTAAAATCAAACGTATGATTTTAATTTATTTCATGTTTTTTTTTAAGGTTTTAAGATTTTTGTTATATTTATATTCTTTTATTCTATTTTCTAAATATTTATGGTTTTCAGTTTTGACAAATAACATGTACAACACACGCTTTTAGAATATCGTTCGGTATATTATTGTTTGGTAAATATACAGTTCATATAAATATTACATACGAATTTTACAGTACAATCTTTGAAAAATACATCAGTATGTGAAATTTACTAGATGGCAGCAAATTTACCTGTAAAATTGTAGGCAACTTTTTTTTACAGTGTAGCCACTCGGGCGTGAACGGGAATGAGGCGGCGGATGAAATGGCTAGGCAAGGTTAGTCAAGGTCATTAGTTGGAGTTGGCCCTTCTTTTGGTACTACTAAATCGCAAACTAAAGAATCCATCAATGAATAGGTACATAATTAGTCCAGAGAGTGGTGGTAAAAATCACCGGGACTGAGACAGGCAAAAAAGTTTCTAAAGGAACAGAGGCTTAAATGCTATGGATCTATTGAATAAAGATAGGAAGGCAGTCAAAATAATAATAGGTCTGCTGACTGGTCATTGTAGATTAAATAGGTCATGTATACAATATAGGCCTGGTAGATAACGCTGCTTGTAGGCTCTGCCAAGAGCAAGAAGAAAGACCAGTTTATGTACTGTGCCAATGTGACGGCCTGAGGAGGATAAGAATTCTAGCAATGGCGTTGGAAAACCCCACAGCTAGCAGCTGCAGAAAGAAGCCGCCCTCAAAGACGACAGGCCTAATTAAGTACACATTGCACAATAGATATTATTCAAATAATTCAATATGCATAGAAATAAAATATGATTTTATGAATAAAGATTATATTAATATCTACTGAAATTTCAGAGAGCAATGTGCAGTTTGCGTTAATAATTAAAGTTTGTTCTAAGTATTATTCGGTGAAATTTTTCTGTTTGGACGCCAATACATCTTTAAATATTGAAAAGGACTGTTCTACATCACAACTCGTCAAAGGCGTATAATTAAGATGTGACAAAAGTAAGTATGCAATACTTTTCATTTAGATTTTGATTTAATATTTTTGCTTCAGAGAACTTATATTATTTATAGGGATTATTTCTTATTCAGTACTTCGTTTGAGGTTGATTACCAAACTGTTTACATGTAACTAGTATTTCATAAAAAAAGGAAATAAAAGAGTGTGATTTGTAAAAATACCAGCATAAATTTCTTTAATTTTTGTTGTATAAAAAAAAAAATGTGACAGAACGGGATATTCTTCGAGCAACGATTCCAAATTCAAACAGGTTCTTTTTTTGTCATTTTCCATATAAAAATGTGTACTTATTAAATATACAGGGTGAGTTTTTATCTTGAGAGAACGGAATATTTCTAAAACACCGCATCAAATCGAAAAACATCTTAATAAAATTTGTTATAATGTAGGGGGCTCACTGAATGGTGTCGAATTCGATCCCCCACCTCACCCCTCCAGAGTGGGAGGGGGGACAACTTTGAAATATTTAATGGAAACCCCCATTTTGTATTGCAGATTCGGATTTTACGCCATCAAGTATGTAGTTTTTGTTTGAAACTTTTTTTTTCGATTCGTAACAGATTGCTCTGTTATCGCAAAAAAACATGATTGTAAACGTCTAGAAAAAATACACAAAAAAGCGAAGCAAGCAAACATGATATTGTGTTTTTTTATTTTAACATAAACTAACATTTCAAAAAGCCATGTGTTCGAAACTGTGCCCCTTTACTTCGATACATTTATTTATTCGCAATTGGAATGCTATTCAACGATGCAAAGCCGTACTTTATTCAGTATTTGACAAGCTGTGAATACTTACACATTGTCCGATCCCCATTTAGATTATTAATTATTAATCCAATACAAATTAGTTAGTGTTGAATATTTGAACAGTAATGGAGGCTATAACATTACAAGAGAGAATTGAAATGATTTACATCTATGGAGAAAGTGGTAGGAATATCGATGATGGTGTTAATCTTTATTCACAACGTTTTCCCGACAAGGTGCGATCGCGCGTTTGTTTTTACCGAATCGCTCAACAGTTCTCTCGCGAAGGAACTGTACAGTCAAGAAAACATAATCGTCGAAAAACAATTGCTGGAGAAAATAATGAAATCGCGGTATTAGCTGCAGTAGCTAATAATCCGCACATTAGTAGTCGAGAAATAGCTCGCGGATCAGGAATTTCTCAGTCCACTATCTGCTAAATATTGAAGCGTAAGAAATATCATCCATTTAGAGTTTCCATGCATCAAGAACTTCATGGCGATGATTTTCAAAATCGAGTGCGATTTTGTCAATGGGCGCTTCAACGGATACAAGATAATCCCAATTTTTTTTGCTCGAGTATTATTTTCTGACGAGGCAACATTCACAAATCACGGTACGGTAAATCGGCACAACATGCATTACTGGAGTATTGAAAATCCCCATTGGTTGCGCCAAGTTGAACATCAACATCCTTGGAACGTAAATGTTTGGTGTGGAATAATTGGCAATAAGCTTATTGGTCCATATTTCATCGATGAAACTTTAAATGGTTAAAAATATCGAAACATCTTGCAGAACGAACTTCCAGTGTTACTTGAAGACCTTCCCTTGGACGTACGACAAACAATGTGGTTCCAACATGACGGTTGTCCAGCACATTATTCAAGAATAGCACGAGAAGTATTAGATCGAACCTACAATCGTCGATGGATCGGAAGAGGTGGTCCAGTGTCTTGGCCTGCAGGATCGCCAGATCTTACTTCCCCTGGCTTCTTTTTGTGGGGCCACTTAAAGTCTGAAGTTTATACAGAAGTGCCAACCACGAGGGAAAACATGATTGAGCGAATCACCAACGCTTGTTCAAGAATCACGCCGGAAACACTTCTCAGTTGTGTGCAATCATTCCATTTGCGAATAAATAAATGTATTGAAGTGGAAGGGCACATTTTCTGAAATGGGTATAATAAAGTAAAGTTCTTTGTTATTGAATGGCTTTTTGAAATGTTATTTAATGTTAAAATAAAAAAAAAATCATGTTTGCTTACTTCTCTTTTTTGTGTTATTTTTCTAGACGTTCACAATCATGTTTTTTTTTTTTGCGATTACAGCGCAATTTGTTACGAATCGAAAAAAAGTTTCATACAAAAACTACATACTTGATGGCGTAGAATCCGAATCTGCAATACAAAATGGGGGTTCCCATTTAAGATTTCAGTTCAGTTGTTCTCCCTCCCACTCTGGGGAGGTGAGGTGGGGATCAAGTTCGGCACCATTCAGTGAGCCCCCTACATTATAACAAATCTAATTAAGATCTTTTTTTATTTGATGCAGTGTTTTAGAGATATTCCGTTGTCTCAAGATAAAAAAATTCATCCTGTATAGGTACTTCCTTTAATCCTGAAAATTATTTTTTGTAACATAATTTACCTTTGGTAAATTATGTTACAAAAAACACAAATCTTATTAAGATCTTTTTTTATTTGATGCAGTGTTTTAGAGATATTCCGTTGTCTCAAGATAAAAAAAAAAAACTCCTTTAATCCTAAAAATAATTTTTTGTAACATAATTTACCTTGGGCAGCTTCTTATTCGATCCAATATGCATTCCACCAACTTCAATAACACCAGGAACGTGCGGCCTAGGTCGATGCAAACTATGATGGACGTTTAGCAATAATAAACTAGCATTGTACATGTATTCGTCCAACGGTGCTACATCTTCACCGATATATTTTTGGGCGAAAGCATTTGCAGGAATATCAATATACCATTTATACGCTAATTTCGCCACTACGTATATCAAGGCATTTTCCACCCTTTCAACAAAGCTCATCTTATCTGACGAGCCTATGAATAAAGAGGGAATATACGAAGGATTATCTGGATTTCCTAAGTAATCTCCAATCCAAGGGATAACTCCTCCCGATGTCAAACCTATCAAAGAACCTCCGGTAAGCTTCATCAGGCCGACAAAGCAATTGGTGGTGAAGAATTCCGTCAAGATCACATCATATTTTTCCTTCCTCTGGATGAATTCTTGGATTTGTTGGGAATTGAGGCCGAATTCGCAAACTTTATTCGTGAAATAGGCCAGTTCGCGTACGTGGAAGATCCTTTTAACTTTACCACCACCAATCAAACCTATGGGAATGACCTCGAGCAATATTGGCGCGGTACCCACTAAGCTTATGTCGTTATAGTTGTTTACTGGTTCCTCCAATGGGAAGTAGCTGATCACTGTGACGTTATGGTCTCGCTTAGCCAGCTCGAGGAGCATCGGTTTGAAAACGTCGAAATGACTTTTACCCGCATGTGGAAAGATACCCAGAACGCGTATGCTACACACTGGTTGTGTAGATGCTAACGAGATAATCAATAAAACACTAATTAGCTGGCGCATTTTTACCATACATGAATTTATAACCGTTCCAACGAAACTAAATAACATTTGAGAACGATTGAAATAGATACGCTAGAGTGTGTTGTAAGCGAATGTGTACAAGGCAGCTCTTTATTGGCTGTACCTTGACCTCGCATGCGCCCACCTCCTTTTTGTTAAGTATTATTAGTTGCGGTTTAATAGAAACTACTCAGCGAGTCTAGATACTAGAGAGAAACAGATACATATGTGTATTTTGATCTCGTGTGAATGTTGTGAAACCCTTGGTCTTCAATTACATAACGATAATAAAGCTAATAAGTTAAGTCGTCTTATTTCGTTCATGTGTGCGTATTGTACGTAAATATCAGAGAATGTAATTTGAATCGGTGAATGAAAGAATATTTATCGTGATTCACCAATAAATAAATGTCGTTGCACTTATTTTATCAACACAAGATTATTAGTCTGCATTACAAGTGTATTTAGTATTTAGCGATAACGTTAACAAGTATAATAACACAAAGAATGTGTTGCAGATAAGGGCGGAATATTTAAATAAATAGTGTATTTTCGTTACAATTGGTTAAAAAAGAGAATTATGTTCAGTTTACGTTATTTATAATACTATTATACCGGGTGCGTCATTAGTGTGTCGGTGGAATTTAGCACGAAAACTATAAAATATAGAAAAGTGAGATTTTCTATACATATCACTGCGTATCATATAAAATTATATACAGGGTGTTGCAAATTCCCCCAGCCACCTTCAACTTTGCCCAGATAACATGTAAGCTTACGACAAGCTTGTCACTTGCTTAATTTTGCATTGTCGAGACAAGCTTAACAGTAAAAGGTTAATGCAACGTCGTGACAAGTTATTATATATAGTGGTACGATGACTTCGTGTATTTCCGGAGTGATTCGGCCTCACTCGTTTATCGAATATTGATTTTTTTCTGTTTAACTGCTTGCTTAAACACAATATATTTAAAGATCTGTTTAATTACAAGATTCAATTTTTCATATGCTACTAACAACGGAACATACTATATTGAAACGCAATCTTTAAATAAAACATGCCAAATATATTCAAAATTCATAGTAAACTATGATATTGTCATTTATTAAACAAAAAAAAAAAATTAATTATAATTTATACCACTTACAATTTATATTTTTATATGCATCTTAAGAAAGCTTTTGAAATTAAAACGAAATGTCGTTGTTAATGTACTTTTTTCCATATTTTTATGACATAAAAACCAAGAAAAAGAAGAAATTAATACCCAATTTCTATTTTGTTTTGATTGTTGCATGATTTTATCAAGGTTTGTACAAGCTTTCTCTAAAGCTTGGCTCAACATTGTCATCCCAACCTTGTCATATGCTTTTACAGACAAGCTTATGAAAACCTAGTCATGTGTTAACTAGAAACTTTGCCAGAACCTTGCAACAAGCTTGTACCCTTGTCGTGACAACCTTAAATAAAGCTTGTGTAAACCTTAAATTGTTATCTGGGTTTTATTTTAAATGGATTGCTATATTTCTTAGTAGATATTTTGATAGCCACCTAAAATATCTTTGCAATGATATATGCCAGTTAGTTTCGGATATATCGCAAATTTTGTCAAAATTTTTACGATTACAGCTTCTAAGATTTTAAGCTTTATCCCAAAAAAACTGATGTATTGTCGTATGTTTTTCTTTTGTTATCAATTGGGGGGCTAACACTTTATGTATTTCGAGGTGATGCAACGTAAAAATATATACAGGGTTTTAAATATGTAGTGTCACATTTATCAAAATTCAAACGCTACTTTTTCGATTTTCTTAAATGGAACCTATATTTTTCCATATTGTCAGCAAATTCCCTGTAAAATTACCAACAACATAATATTTATTTCCAGTATTTTCGAAGATATTTCAAGTTTAAGGAAAATATGTTTGCAATATTCAATATGTGGAATACCCAATACGGCTAGGTGGCCATGATTTTCAAACAAAACTACAAAATGTCAAATGCTTTACCTCTATTCATTCAAAGCAACAACAAAAAGCTGCACCTAACACAAAATTGGTATTCAGATTGTTTAATGATATAATTTTTATTCAGAAAATGCTCAAATATGTCTCCATTCTGCTCTATGCATATCCTCAATCGTCTATGTATCGACTGCTTTACATTTTCCGCCATATTCCCCTTGTTAACTTCCAGAAAAGCATTTCTTATGCGTTGCTGCATGTTTTTTGCCGTTGTGGGGGGTGTTATATAAACGATGTTTTTAATAGTAGGCCGCAGAAAAAATCCAACAGGAGGTGAGATCTGGTGATCGTGGTGGCCAGCTTATTGGACCTTCTCTTTCAATTCACTTATTAGGAAATACCCTATCTAGGCGCGCTCTTGCAGCAGTTCCGTAATCTGCGTATACACCATCGTGTTCGTGCCAGGGTCTGTCCATAAAGTTATTTGGAAGGTCATCCAGTAGTGTTGGTAAATTATTTTGTAAGGAGTTTCTATAGCTTTCACAATTTAAGGTGTTATTAAAGAAAAATGGATAGTTTATGCATAAAGTAGAAAAATTAAAATTATAACTAACAGCTTCTTGCGGGTTTCGCCGTGTGTCAAAACTTTCGCTCGACGTTTCGCTGTTCATACTGACAGCTTCTTCAGGATAACTGAACTGATTCTCCATGGTCCGACATTCTTCTTATATACGCCCTGGTCATCCACCGTGAAGTTTCCGCTCCATTGACCGTGACGGTTCGTAGTAGGCTCTTCCACGTGTTGCTAAGGTGGTACCCTTCTTCTCTGTTAACGGTTTTATTCTTCTCTATTTCTATGGCTTCCCTGATGAGTCTTTTCCCGTAGTTCTTGGTGGTAGTTATTACTTTTACATTCTTGAAATCCATTTTGTGTCCGGTGTCGTGCATGTGTTCTGCCACCGCTGATTGCTCGGTCCTTCTTAATCTTGCGTCCCTCTCGTGTTCTTTTATTCTTATGTCGATGGCTCTTCCTGTTTGTCCGACGTAGCACTGTCCGCATTGGCATGTTATCTTGTAGATACCTTCTGTGCGCCCCTTCTTTTGTAATATGGCAACACGGAGAAGAAAAACTACAACAGTTCTTGGAACACATAAACTCACAGCACCCAGCCATCAAGTTTATCATGGAGAAAGAACAAAATGGAAATCTCCCTTTCCTGGATGTTATGGTTAAGAAAACAAAAGAGGGACTGCTACAATACGCAGTATTTAGAAAAAAAGACGCACACCGATAGATATCTGTATGCAAGATCTCACCATCATCCGATGCAGAAGAAGACATTAATACAAACATTGCTATCCAGAGCCGAAACCATCAATGACGAACAACATCTTACCAGTGAAAAGATACATTGGGAGAAAGCACTAAAGAAGAATGGTTACACTGACATCGACATAAGGAGCGCCACTAAGAAGATGACGACACTGGAGACAACTACAGAACCACGAAGAGGGATGGCGTGTTTACCTTACATAGCAGGAGTCACCGAAAAAGTAGGCCGAATTTTGAAGAAACGTAACGTACAAGTACGCTTCGGGACTGCAACGTCGATCCAGCAGTATCTACCGACCGCAAAGGATAAGATACCCAAGGGACGCACAGAAGGTATCTACAAGATAACATGCCAATGCGGACAGTGCTACGTCGGACAAACAGGAAGAGCCATAGACATAAGAATAAAAGAACACGAGAGGGACGCAAGATTAAGAAGGACCGAGCAATCAGCGGTGGCAGAATACATGCACGACACCGGACACAAAATGGATTTCAAGAATGTAAAAGCAATAACTACCACCAAGAACTACGGAAAAAGACTCATCAGGGAAGCCATAGAAATAGAGAAGAATAAAACCGTTAACAGAGAAGAAGGGTACTACCTTAGCAACACGACTACACGTTTGGATGCACCAGGGGCGTATATAAGAAGAATGTCGGACCATGGAGAATCAGTTCAGTTATCCTGAAGAAGCTGTCAGTATGAACAGCGAAACGTCGAGCGAAAGTTTTGACACACGGCGAAACCCGCAAGAAGCTGTTAGTTATAGTTACACCGGCCGTCAAAGCCTACGCAGGAATTAAAATTGTTATGAAAGTATGGAAGTTTATTAAAACAAACAATTTCTAATGAATTCAGATTTAGAATCTTCAAATTCTAGTCTTTACAATTTATTAAGTCAAGGGAATTGAAATAGAAGATTAGATTCTTATTAGTTAAGTATAATTATGACATGATCACCGTAGCATCCTTCAGTTTCAGTTTGAGTCAGAAATTTACAACTTCTAAATGAAATGATAAATATTTTTTACCTGCGCTAGTGGTTTCGGTTTACCAACGTGCATACCTCCAACTTCTATAACACCAGGATTGTTGGGTCTTGGCCTGTGTAAGCTATGATGTATATTTATCAACACCAAACTCACATTGTACGCAAAATGATTCCACTCTGGTAAATCTTCGTTTATATATTTCTTAGCGTCCGCGTTTCCAGGGCGATCCATGAGCAACCAATAAACTGCCCTTATATAGAGGTAATACACAACGTTTTGCACTCGTTGTACGAAAGTCATTTTATCGGAATACCCAGAGAACATCGACGGTACGAAAGCGGGTTGATCAGGATTCCCACAGAAATCATACACCCAAGGTAAAGGAGGACTGGACGATATGGCTATTAAAGAGCCTTTGGTGTAACGCATCAATCCCAACACGCAATTGGGCACGAGAAATTCCGTTATCACTATATCGTATTCTCTTTAGCTCGTATGAACTCTTGAAGATTTTTCGATTTGAAAGTGTTTTGACATACGTCTTTGACATAGTATGCCAATTCCAACATATGTTTCCATTTACCAAAAGGACCAGCGCCCATCATTCCAATTGGTAAAACTTCTTTGTGAGCCTGCTGCGTTTCCAGACTTACATCGTGATAGTTTGGTATTGGATGTATTAGAGGGAAATTGCTGACAATAGTGATGTTATGCCCTTTCCTGGCTAACTCGATGAATAGCGCACTAAAAGCGTCAAAATGACTTTTACCCGCATGAGGAAAGATTCCTAGTATTCTAGAACATGTGCTTGCACTAAATAACAACGCGATAACTATTAGAGTGTTCATCGTTGGATGTAGCGAGGCCTTTAGCGAGGCGATAACTGAGATAATACAATATATTTGCTGGCTCGGATCGCGATAAAACGAGTTGGATTTAGTTTAAGCTACGTCCTGAAGGTCCCACAGTACTATTATATGCTAATACTGATGTGCTAGTTTGATTTGTTTGTGCACAGCGTGAGATGATAAAGTAGTTATTTTAAGCGATACAAGTCGTACGTATCTTCGGAGAAAGAGGTTCTATTTAATGCGCGATAAAGTACATGGGTGAAGTATAGAATGTGAACTTCAAGTACATATGAAATATTAAAAAAATATAAGCGAACTCGACCCCTTTTTTCGTTAAAAAAAAAAAAAACTGAAGCACTTTGAGTTTGATTTTTAATAGTTAACATGTGTGATTCATCTTGCGTAACGAAAAGTATGGGAGCTTTATTAATATTTTTAACCCTAGTCCTACCAACGTTTTATCGTAACGTGTCCTACCAAGGTGTGCCTCACAGGCACACATCTATTTGTACACATTGTTGATGTAAATAATAGCAAAATATGCATTATTTATTTCATGTAGTAGGTATACAGTAAGATTAAAACATATAGAAAGAATATTATGTGTCAGAAGATATAATTTAAAAATAGTACAAGATAGTAAAATATTTGAAAGTTATTTATGTAGTTTGCAATTTGTGCACGTGAGTATTTTCTCTGAATGTTCACCACAAACCGTTTGCTTACACTTATCACATAACTGTGTTGACATTCTGCTTTTCTTTGATGGGCAAATATAGCACCGTTTTCGTTTTCTTACTTCTCGAGCCGAAGACTCCCCTGTGGTTGGTACTTGATTCAACGTAGTTTGTATCAATGAAGTATGACTTTTATGCAAGCCACTCAAACTACGACGTCTAATTTGCCCCAGTACTAATTCTGTTGTAATTTCTCGTAAGAAAATTTTGCGAAGTCTTCGTTTTTTGGAAATATGCCAGTCAGGATGGATATTTCTCCAAATGACAAATGAAGCTACTCCACACACATCAATTATATTGAAAAAATAGACAAAGGCCACCTATTAGTTTTGCGTTTCACTGAATATGTATGTACCATCTGATCAAGTGTATCCACCCCTCCTTTCGTGGAATTGTAGTACTTATTGATTTCAGATTTATTTTTATTTTCCTCATCAATGGTAGAGTCGTTGTGCATTGTAGATAATAATATGACACAGCGATTTTTCTTAGGTACATAAGATACCAAAGTCATTGTCTTGTGAAAACCAAACAAGTTGCTTTCAATATTCCGTCGCCTGTGAGGTAAAAATTTGGTGGTATGCAGCGCTTATTTTTCTGAGCGTTCCTACACAAGTTAGGCCTTTGGTAAGCAAACTGGATGCAAGCTCGTAGCTGGTGAAGAAGTTGTCGAACGTAATATTCCTTTTAGTTCTCAGAAAAGGTTCACAAAGGTCTTCAACCACCTTTTGCGCTAAGTTTCTGCTCTGTTGAGACCTTCTTTTCCTAAGTACGGTATACCACGTAACGGATAACTAGTTCCACTATCGCATATCTACCAAATTTTCATACCGTACTTATCTGGCTTGCTTGGCAGGTACTGTCGGAAAGATACACGACCTCTAAAAGGCACCAGTTGTTCATCGATGGTTAGATTACTGCCAGGAAGATAATATTTCAGCAAGTTTGTATTAACACGGTCCACAGGTCTCTAATTGGTGCCAACTTGTCCTTTTGCATTCGGAGGGTTCTGGTCGCTTTATCGTCAAAACGAATAAATCTTAGTAATTGAGTAAATCTATTTCGTGACATACACGCTCGATAAACAGGATTTCCATATAAAGGATTCCATAGCTCATTATAGTCCACCATTCCTTGTTTATTTCTTCCAGCAGTAATCAAAAAGGCCCAAGAAAGCACGGATTTCAACGTCGTCAACTGGTTTCCACAAATCGCCAAGAATACGAACAGCCTCCTTATTACTGAAAGTAACCACAATACCAATAATCGTATCATCAAAAAACAAATTGAATGCGGCACAAGGAGTATCAACATGCACTCCAGGTGGAAGTTTCACTTTGTTCAAAGCTGTTGTAATTATGTTGTGTGCACGTATTTTTCCCTTGGCAATCGGCGTGGCATTCCACTCGGTACCATCTTTTCCAATAAAAGTTTGCGAATGGCCGGGCGGTTCATCATTAGCATCACTATCGTCACTTTCTTCTTGTTCATCGCTTTCTTCATCGCCAGTTTCTTGATAATCCGCTTCACTAGAAGAGGTTTCGTCATTTGGCTCTTCTTCATCTTCACCATCACTTACATTCCTTCCCAAATCCTCATCACTTTCGTACAATGCATCGAGCAACTCCTTTTCAGTTAGTGGCCGGCGTCGGTCAGTCAACCAATCGGTCATACTTTCTGCATAAATTTCAAAACCAAATAAGCATAAAACAACAAATCTATTTTTACTGGGGTCAATCAAAACTTTATTTTGCTTACCTGGTCTATACTATACTCTCCACTAGGTAAAAGAAATAAAATTAACCAATAGACACCTAAAACGGCCAATGCGTTCGTTAGGCAAGTCACAAATACACTGATAGCAATGCAGTTTGTAAGCTGACTGTTTTAGCAAAACGCATTTAGGGAATTCCCCTTCATATGCAACTGGAAGTTCTTACATACAAGGGGAAAGTCCCGAAATATAAAGCATATCTTATTACGGGGGATTTATCCACATACCTAGTTTTAAATAACGTAGCAATGCATTTTATAGTATAATAACAGTATGTGCCTCAAAGACACACCTTGGTAGGACGTGTCGGTAAATTATGTTTAATTTTTTTAGTAAAATAGGAAAAATATTTTTAAAAATTTTTTATGTCATTCTGTGTTCAATAGTTTATTTTGAGAATACAAAAATCCTCCAGTCTGTGGGCAGTTAACTTACAAAGTTCCAGCAATTTCAAAATCAATTGTGCCTCAAAAGCACACCTTGGTAGGTTTAGGGTTAAATTGTATTCTAATGCGTCGTTTCCTTTGAGAACAAAAAAAAAAAACAAGTCAAACAACTCAATATTGAATACACCTGAAATTTTGTCATGTAAAAATAGAATCACCGCTTTTGAAACTCTGTCAATATATTTATCAGAATGCAAAACTTACTTGAAACATTTAAAGCAAATGTATAATAAGTTACTAATAGAAACTCAAAAAAGAATGATGCATGATGAAAAAATATTATTATCTCAAAATAAATCAAAAACAATGTGGCAAATTGTAAACGATACCATTATTGGTAGGAATAAAAAAGATGTATTTTTTTCAAAAAAAATCTTAAAAGTTTAGCAAATTCGCAGAAATGTCACGTCGTCTCCTCAAATTAGTCATAATTCACATACTTTTTATTTTAAACCAGTGGTAGCGTCAGATTTAAAGGAATGCATTCTAAGATTAAAAAATAAATATAGTTTTGGATTCGACGAAATCCCTCTAAACATTATTGAAAGCTGTTATGATATAATATGCGAACCTTTGTGTAACATCATAAATGAATCACTCTGTTCGGGAATTTTTCCAAATGCATTGAAGTATGCTATCGTTAAACCTTTATTCAAGAGAGGTGATAGGGGGTTAATAGAAAATTATAGGCCAATATGTCTTTTATCGTCATTTTCGAAAATTTTAGAAATGATTGTCTATCAACAACTCAACAACAAAGTTATTTAATTGTCATCAGCACGGTTTCTTTTCCGGCAAATCTACGGTTACCGCTTTGTTTGAATACACTAAGCTAATTATGGATGCATTTGAAAATAATTACTTAACTGCAGGGTTATTTCTAGACTTGAAAAAAAAGCATTCGACTCAATGTCGCACCAGATTCTTTTGGATAAATTATATAACTACGGTATAAGAGGTGTTTCTTATCAGTGGTTTGAGTCGTACTTAGGTGGTAGACGACAAAGGGTAAAATTAAATTCTCCTCAAGGAAACATCTACTCGGAGTGGACGGATACTGTTATAGGTGTACCACAAGGAAGCGTTTTAGGACCTTTATTATTTTTAATATTCATAAATGATATCTGTTTAAATGTTGTTGCCGACCATGAAATAGTGAATTTTGCAGATGATACGAATTTATTGTTCTGGGGCAGTGATTTTATAACTCTTCAAGAATCGGGTTCTTTACTGTATAGTAATGTTCTTCAGTGGTTTAAAAGTAATGAACTGATAGTAAAACACTAGTAAAACCAAAGCTATCCTTTACAAATTGAATCATACTATTAAAAAACACCTGATAAAATATCACTTTCTTTAGATTGTTATGTTGAAGAAAAATCACTGCCGGATCCCACTACTCAATTTTGTTTTTTTTTATAACGTCATAACTAAAAAAAAAAAACAAATGAAGATTGCAAAATAAATAAAATAAAACAATAAAATTTGCTTTTTTTTTTATATTCAATGTTTTAAGTCCACCCTATATGCTAAGACGAAATATGGGCATCAAAAAATAGTGGATACAATTTTTATTTGTCGTGGTAAGCTCGAAATAGAATAGAACAGAAGCCCAAAGGAGTAAGTATCAGTTAAAAGAACACAAAAGTCCAAAATCAGTTCTTGGATGTACAGGTGTTCCACCAAAACCTGTTTATAACTAATTGCAACTCTATTTTTCATTTTAGAAAAAAAAATGTGTCTATAAAGATTTTATAAAACTTAATGCTGCATAACCTAAAAATGTTTCTGATTATACAAGGGGAACCAAAGATAAGAGAACGGTAGGATAACTAGGTTATTTTAAATGGAGCACCCTATATATTATTTCATTTTTAAATTCTACGCAGAAAAATAACGTGATTTTATATAAGTTACCATACGTTCATCTGTAATAGGAATATTGTTATTTACGCTTTTGTAAAAAAAAATGGCTGTGCTGTAAGCTTTCGGTTAAGATGGCATTGTTTCTAAATCCATTTGACTTAGATATTCATACCAAACATACTTAGTTTGATACAACAGTGAAACTAAAATTGATATAATTATATACAGGTGTCCACTATAGTCCTGAACATTTCCAGGACTAAAGTTAAGCAAACATTCAGGCCTATGGTGGGCACCTGTATATAATTATATCAATTTAAGTTTCACTGTTGTATCAAAATAAGGGTAAATTACAAAGTTATTATTACAGACATATAGCAGTTTATATAAAATGATGTTATTTTCATTTTCTACATAGAATTTAAAAATGGAATATTCCATTTAAAATAACGAAGTCAGCATACGTTTGTCTACTTCTGGGGTATTCTGCATACTCAAAAATATTTTTAGGATCAGATGCACCATCACTAATGTGTAGTCCGATTTGTACCAGCACAATACATACATTTACAATGCGTAAAACTTTAACGGAGAATTGTACTATTTCGCACCAAGACTCGACTAACACTGATACTAGATACTAGACACACGAATCGGAGAAAGTGATTTTACTGCCTTGAAGATAAATTGTGGCTAAAAGTTTTGCATGGCGCGAGGCGAGTGCGGTCCATGTAAACAGACACGTCTCACCAGTCTAATCATAACCGAAAACAATGCATGAGTAAAATCAAGTTGGTGTCCAGTGTTTAAATGATGGAATTATCCAATTTTCAGGATTGTCATAACCGAAAATTGGAAGAAAAAACGTATTCTCAATTGACAAGATAAAAGAGGTTATTTGCCATCTCAATGGCAAAAAAAAAAAACACCTGGAAACACAATTTTTTTAAATATCTCTTAAATGGAAAACTCATTTTCATATCTTCTTTTTTTTTCGTTACTCAAGTAAAGTGTTTATTTTGAATAGTTACTGTATCATTAATGATTTAAAAGGCATTTTTATCATAAAAATACTCCAAATTGTGATACTGGTAATACTGCAAACTACTCCTAGACCCCTCACCACAAACTGCACTAAACTGCACGTACATTTCAATAGCAAAGCTATTACCTTTTCTGCTGATGATGATAGCTTGTACATACGTGCAGTTTAGTGCAGTTTGTGGTGAGGTGATTACCAGTTTGGAGTATTTTCATCATAAAAATGCCTTTGGACGTACGTTTCAATAGCAAAGCTATCTCCTTTTTTGCTGATGATGATAGCTTTGCTACCATGCTGCTGTGCAGCCAAAGGTGATAGTTTTGCTATTGAAACGTACTGCTGTGGCAACCCACATACCGCGAGTGTATTTTGTGTTGCATATTTGATTTGCGAGTGCTGAATCATTGTATCGAGAAATTTTCAAAATAATGTTTATTTTTGTATAAATCTAGGTAAAGAGTTAATTATATAATTTATTTAATTTAGTCTTAAGCTTTTTTATATTAATTTCATTCATTTATTTGTCTAGCGTTCGCTAGGTTGTTTCAACGCCCATTCTAGTAGTTTTTGTCGGTGAATTGTACGACTGCGTTTGCATGCAGCGGTAGATATTGTATTAGGCAGTTCCTTGGTACGCTAGTGTGAGTACTTTTAAATTCTTTGCAGCCATTTTGTATTACATTTTTATATCGTAATTTGATTCGCGTTATTTGTTTTATTTCATCCATCAAGGAATTCGCTTTATAATAATTGTTATTATATTGATGTGTACACATTATAGATATAAGACCATTTATTATTTTCGTGCAGGAAGATAGATTTTCAGTTTTAATTCTCTCATTATAGTTTTAAGAGTTTAATTTTTCCGTTTTTCCATTTTGCTGTTGTGTTTTTAATTATCAATCACCTCGGGTTGGGTGAATAGAAGCTTTGTGCTTGCATTTAGTTTTTCATTCTTGTTTTTTTTTTTTGCTGGAATTTGTCCACGTTTAATTTAGTTTGTATTAATTTGAAACCACGTGGATTGGTATTGGATTATCTTCCTGAACAATTTAATCTTTTGCTTTGATATAGGATTTAGCATTATCCTTTTGTAATTTAGAATCACGTGCAGTTTTTAAATTTAGGCCAGAACCCTCTGTTCACGTTTTTTTTTTTCTAGAAATTTGTAATTAACTTTTTTTTTTTTTATAATAAATTTTTGATTGTTAATTATCTTCATTAAGTTAAAAAATTATGTTCTTTTATTTTATTTAAATTAAACCTTTTCAATTTTTGGGGTAATTAAGAAAGTCAGATTTCTTTCACCCACAATTTACTTTAAGTGATTATAATTCAAGTTTTAATTCGCGCGGGTAAGTCTGAGGTTAATTGTTGTTAATTGTTGAGCTAGCTAATTCAAATTTTTCATTTTGCATTTTCATTATTACAATCAGTACACAGCCGTACGTCCAGTTTAGTGCAGTTTGTGGTTAGGGGTGTAGGGGAAGTTTGCAGACATTTTTATAGTTTTAAATAAAAAAAGATGGTTGTAAATTGTCTATAAAAACCAAAATACTGTGCTACTCAAATCAAATACCTAAATCAAAATACAACATATTGGCCAAAATATCATGTTGTGAATATTATTTGTATTTACCCATTACTAAACAGGTATTATTGTTACAATCTATTGAGAATTAGGACAAAAATATATGCTTTTTGATATGATCAATAATAGCTCAAAAATTAGTTGAAGAAGCTATACTTCCTGGTTCTTGGTTAAGTTAGAAAATGGAATTTGAAACTAATGGGCGAAATGAAAAATATTTTTTACCTGCGCCAATTTTTTCGGCTTTCCAACATGCATACCTCCAACTTCTATAACACCAGGATTGTTGGGTCTTGGCCTGTGCAAGCTATGATGTATGTTTATCAACACCAAACTCACATTGTACGCAAAATGATTCAACTCTGGCAGATCTTCATCTATATACTTCTTAGCGTCTGCGTTCCCAGGACGATCCATAAACAACGAATAACTTGCCCTTACATAGATGTAATGCACAACATTCTGCATTCGTTGCACGAAAGTCATTTTATCGGAATATCCAGAGAATATTGAAGGAACGTAAGCTGGATGATCAGGATTTCCACAGAAATCATACACCCAAGGTACAGGAGGAGTGGACGATATGGCTATCAAAGAACCTTTGGTGTGACGCATCAGTCCCAACATGCAATTAGGCGAAAATAATTCCGTTATGATTATATCGTATTCTTCTTTAGCTTGCATAAACTGCTGAAGATTTTTCGATTTGAAATTGCTTTCACAGACATCTTTGAGGTAGTATGCCAGCTCCAGTATCGGTTTCAATTTACCAAAAGGGCCAGTTCCCAACAGTCCAAACGGTAAAACTTCTCTGAATAGTTCTTCCGTTCCCAGGAATACGTCGTGATAGTTTTGTATTGGCTGTTCCAATGGAAAATGGCTGATAATGGTCACGTTATGCCCTCTGATCGCTAATTCTATCAAAAGCGGACTAAAAACGTCAAAATGGCTCTTGCCCGCATGTGGAAAGATTCCTAGTATTCTATAACACGCGCTCCTACTAAATAATAAGGCGATAATTATTAAAGTGTTCATCGTTGGACACAACCGACTTTCTAGCAAAGCACTAACTGAAAAAAAATATCCAGTGTGGCATTTATTTGCGACAGAATGGTATTAATTTTCTTTGAAATATGTCTCGAGGTCGCATTGCTTTCTTATCGATGTGTTGTGGATTTAAAGAGAAAATTGTATTGAAAAATGTCGAACATATCTATGTGGGAATTGGTTGTGATTAATGACAAATATTAACCTTTCATACATGGTGTATCATGTAACAGTGGCCAATACCAATTTTTTTATTTGGAAAATAATATAGTATATTGGGAATGCTGATATAAAGTGATAGGGGATAATATTTACTTTCTAATTTCGAATTAAAATACAGGTGTTCTATTAAAAAAAAAAAGAGTTTTCTGCATTTGAAAATATGTCCGTGTACCGTTTCTTAGGATTATATCTACATTCATAACATAGCAAAATTTGGAGTCTCTACTTGCAGTATTAACCGAGATATTAATTTCTCAATGAGATCTACTGTGACTAATTTAGCCTGCTTTGCACAGTTTGTCTCTGAAACGATGGATAACATTGGTCAAGTTGATGTTGTTTATCTTGATTTTTGCAAGGCTTTCGATCAAATAGACCATTACATACTTTTCAGAAAATTGCGTGCGTTTGGACTGTCTGATTCTTTAATGCTGTTATTGGAATATTACCTGCTGGATAGAAGACAGTGCGTTAGGTATCGCAATTATATTTCAAAGTTGATTACTCCTACATCTGGTATTCCGCAGGGATCTAATTTGGGGCCTCTCTTATTTCTAATGTTTATTAATGATTTACTTACCAACATTCAGTCTGAGAAATTAATGTTTGCCGACGATGTTAAATTATTTACATCAGTTAACTCAGTAGATGCTGAGGTTCTCCAACGTGACATTGATGCCGTTCTTTTGTGGTGCAATAGGTGTAGGCTTTCCTTGAACATTTCTAAATGCACATCCATGATGTATACAAAGAAAGTGAATCGCATTCTTTTTCCTTACGCTATCAATGGCACTATTTTAACATCCACTGAGAATGTTAGAGATCTTGGCGTTTTATTTGACTCTAGGCTATCCTATTCTAACCATATTGCGGGTAAATTTATTGACTAACCATAAGTGTTTATGTATATCATCGTAATTACACTTTTGTACAACGCAGTATTAATAGAAATGACTATTCGAACAGCGACATGCTTGTAAGGTTATTCAAAGAATAACACATGAATTTAACATTAATCCCATTCAGAGTCAGCTACAAACATTTAAAGATAGGGTTAGTTAGTCTGTTTAACAAATAGTCGCTCGTATCTCAAAATCTATTAAAGATAGGTATAGGGAATGCTGATATAAAATGATAGGAGATAATATTTACTTTGTAATTTCGAATTAAAATGGGTGTTCCATTTAAGAAAAATGAGTTTTCTGTATTTGAAAATATGTCATTTTGTTGCTAAGTTTTGAACACCCTGTATGTTAAAATGTAAAGTGTGTATACCGTTTCTTAGGGTTATTCTACATTCATAACATAGCAAATTTGGAGTCTTTACTTGCAGTATTAACCGAGATATTAATTTCTCAATGATGCAATGATTATGACTAAAAAAAAAAGAAAAACTTAAATAACTCAAAAACGGCAACATGTAGCTATAGAAATAACTAATGAATAGTGAAGTATTTATAGTCGTAGAATCCAAAAATGAATAAAAAATTATATCATTCTATTTAAAATAAGAAAGTTGACATCCATTTCCGGTCAACCGGAAGTGATATTTTGGTTAAAGTATTTTACGTTTATAGTTCCAATCGAACAGATAATGGTGCCAAAATCTCAAATATAAGTAAATAATAGAACATCATAAACTTTTAATGAACCACTTACGTGGAATACCCTGACATCGCTTTGGTCTAAAAATAGTACTTTGTCTTTAGTTTTAATAAAAACTATTCCAATGATTGTTGAATTTATAGTTTGTAAACTAAACTCATTTTAGACACGCAATTAGACATTTTAAAGATTTTTAAAACATCAAAACTGGATGTTTTAAAAATCTTTAAAATGTCTAATTGCGCTATTTAATTTTCAATTTTCTTAGGGTAGGTTTCATAATAAATGTTACTTTAGCACTTTAACAAAATATCTTTAAAATCATTTTAAAATCATTTTAAAGCTTCAAAATGACCTTGTGAAATTCACTCATAGTTACTTTAGTTGAGGTAACATGCTTACGACTTTAAGACTTTAAATGATAAAAAAAAATTCTCTCTTGTGTATATAATATCTCCCGGAATATTTTACAGTCAGACGGGGCTCTAGAGACGAGTCAAATTTAATCTTAGTCCGACATAAACAACAGATACCTTTTCGGTGGCAAAACGTAATTTGATACGTCTTGGCGCTTATCTAAATTATTTTCTGTCAGATCTACCAACATGTGACGCACTAGATTTTCGTTAGGTATCTGCTGTGTGATAACGGTTGCGATGGCATTTCACATTTTTTTTTTTTTTGTCTACCTTGTTTTATTTTTTTGTCGGCTATATCATATCACCAGCACGTCTGCAAGAACATTGAAAATTCTACTACAAAAATATATTACAAACAGCAAATATTCGAGTTCGAAAACTCAGTGGATAAACTTTATTTGTTTTTCTTGTAGCTTACTATACGTTGGCGATGCTAGAATGAAAATACCTTTTTTGCTTGGCAACCAGGATTGGGTCGGTTTTTTTTTTAAAGCAAATATTGTGTATAGAGTCGATTAGATGTATGTAGCTGTTTGCACTCTAACTAGTGCTTGTTTTTTTGATGTAAACTTTTAATTAAAATATAAGTACCAATAGAAACATATTAATCGGTAGAAAATCAATTATAAGCTGTTGGATTTTGGGATTTGGAACTTCGTTCAGGTCTGCAAAAACAACAGTTCATTCAAACCGAGAACGTCAAGCTCTTGAGACATTTGTATGTCTCTTTTTTTATTGTGAATGGTCGGGATGATACCGTGGGTTTAGATCAACTCGCAAATATTTTAAATTTCAGAAAATGTGTCTACTAACTATTAAATTTATAATCAAGTAATATTTTTCTTTAGATGTAATCTCAAACGATTTTTTTTATCTTAAAAAAAGAAAAACATTAATTTCAGAGTACAAGAAGGACCTGCATAAGACCTCACTCTTTCCATTTAAATTTTGTTAGCTGGGATTTGTTTATAGGCGGAAAAGGAGTGGGGATTTAATTGAATAAATTTAATAACTATTAATTTGCAACCAAATATACATGGCGCGAAAATTCTTCATAAAAATGAACTATCCATTCATCAAATGGTAAAATGAGTAAACAGCACGTATTTGATGAGCAACAAAAAGAGACAAAGAAATTTCAGTTACTAAGTGCCACCCAATTCGGTTTCACACGTGATCGCAAATCGACCTGTGACGCAGCGTGTAATGTTCTGAGATTATGTTTTTGAAAGTTTGGAGGCAATATGCTGTTGGCTTGTTTTTTGGTTTAAAGAAAGCATTTGACACACTTGATCACACCATTTTACTCGAGAAGTCTAAGAGGAGCAACCCTCTTAAGTCCTTCTGTAAAACTGCACTAAACAGTTTAGTGCAGTTTGTGGTGAGGGGTATAGGAGAAATTTACAGCATTACCAATACCACAGTTTGGAGTATTTTTGTTATTAAGTCTTTCTTATTACATAGAAAGTCATTGGTATGTTTGTTGGGAGAGAGAAACGTCACACATGAGAACTTTTATTCTATTATATCCTTGGGATGTTACGAGCGGCGTGCCACAAGGTTCCATATTTGGGCCAACATTATTTCTATTATACGTTAATGATTAAGAACATGCGCTTACGACACGAGTTGCGTTGCTTCTGGTCATTTTAAGCATATTTCAGACACGGCAAATTCATTAGTTAGTGACATGATTACATGGTATGATACCCCCGGTGTTCTTGGGTGTCTGTGTCGATCCGTACCTAAAATGGCGTGATTGTTGCACCGTATTAAACCAATCTATATAGTTAGAGCCTTTTATGCTCTTAGGAATATACTGCATACAGCGCTGTGATTCAGAAGCACTAAAAGTCTTTTTACTTCGTTTATGTGACGTCACGTTTACGTTACTGCATTATTTTTTTGGACATCATCCTCACAACTATTTATTATTCAGAAAAAGATTTTGAGATACCTAGTCGATGTTAGACTTCGGGATACATGTCGTAATTTTTTTAAACAGTTACATATATTAACATTAACTTTACTATACACCGTAATCGTCAAAATTTAACTAGAGTATACTAAAGCAGAGGATAGGAAAGAGCGCGCCGCTTTAAAATAGAAACAGACATATAGCCGTGTCCCCCACCACATGCCTAATACCCGATATCGTTTCAACGTTAACATCGACACGTATTTCAAGGTCATTTTATGCATAGTATAAGATCCGTATACTAAAATTAAATTTTGTCGATTATGATATGCAGGGTGATTCTCAATATATGCGACAAACTTTAAGCGCTGATTCCTGGTGTTATTTTGATCATAAAAGTTGATAAGAACATATGTCCAAAATCGTTTAGTTCTAAAGTTGTACAATGTTTAATAGTAAGTTAACATAATTAATGTTTTTATTATAAATTAACAAAATAATTAGTAAAACAAAATTAACTTATACTAACTGTTGAAAATGACCACCCCAACTGCAATACAAGCTTCTATCCTCCGTCGTATTGACTGGCGAGTCCGTTCTAAAATACCAGGGGTATTTCGAATTGTTTGAAAAGCTGCGATAATACGATTTCTCAGTTCATCGACATTTTCAATGGGAGTCGTATAAACTAATGATTTAAGGTGACCCCAGAGCAAAAAGTCCAAAAATTTAAGTCTGGAGACCGAGGAGGCCACGGTTGTAGACCTCCCCGTCCTATCCACCGATCTGGGTACGTATTGTCCAAAAACTTGCGAGCAACTAAACTAAAATGCGCTGGAGCACCGTCATGCATAAAATACATTTGTAATCTTAATTGCAACGGAACTTCTTCCAGCAGTAGGGGTAGCTCCTCTTCAAGAAAATTGCGGTATACCTCGCCATTTAACCGCATCGGTAAAAAAATGTGGACCTATTAAGCGATCTCCAACAATTCCGGCCCACACATTGACAGAGAATTGATGTTGATGACGGGCATTCACTAGTTCGTGCGGATTTTCTTCGGCCCATATGTGATTATTATGAAAATTAATAATCGCGTTTCTAGAGAAAGTAGCCTCGTCGGTGAAGAATATTTGAGCCAAATAGTCAGGATTTTGTGCGATTTTATATTGCATCCATTGACAAAAAGCCACTCTTTGCGTAAAAATATGCCGGCAAAAGTGCCTGCACCCGTTGAATGTGATCTGGATACAACAGTTGATCTTTCAATATTCTCCAAACTGTGGCCTGACTAATGTTTAATAAAGCAAACGCAATTTTTCTGGTGCTTGTAGTAGGGTGTTCCTCAATTTCATTTAGTACCATTTCTTCAACTTGTGGAGTTCTCACTGTAGATGAGTGCCCGTTATCAGTCGTCCGTTTTTTTAAAATTTCCCGTTTCACTAAGACGTTGGTGAAGACGGGCAAATATTGAATGATGCGGGATGATACGGTTCGGGTATCGTTCTTCATAAAGACGTCTAGCAGCACGCGAATTTCCATTGGGAAGACCGTAAACGAAATGCATATCACACATCTCAGCATTCGTGTAATTCATTTTAGAAAACAGAAACTGGCAATAAACTGAATGAATATTCTGACAACTATTGACAAATAAACAATTCCCTCTCAACACAATAGTTTTTGAAGAACCAACTGTGATATTATATCGTGTCAGTCATAGTTCATAATTTATTATTAAACATTCAATAACTTTAAAACCAAACCGTTTTGGACATATACTCATATGAACTTTTATGATCAAAATAACCTCAGGAATCAGCTCTTAAAGTTTGTCGCATATATTGAGAATCATCCTGTATACGAAATATTAATATGCTATAAGAAAAAACAACAAAAAGTTACAAAAAATAGTGACATTTATAATAACATGCAAACAAGGACTAGAAATGATTATATGAAACAGGGCCATCTTTTTATAGCGTCGTTGAATTTTTATTATCAAGACTGTTATATTTTTGTTTTTATTTATGCTATATTATAAAATCCCGACACTATCAATGTTTATATTATAGGAGTAATATAATATTATTATTACGTTCATTAATAAATTAACATATTACAAAATAGAACAAATAATCACTCTCTAGATTTCTAGACTGCTAAGTAACTTGGAAAAGCTAGACTTGAATACAAATTAACTAAAATAAGAAAATTGATATCAACACCTTGTATACCAAACTGTGCTATAAAGTTGACTACCCAGCTAGTTTTAAAACGAAACTCCTACTAGAATTTAGAAGAAACTTTCGGTGGAACACACTGTATATACAAAAATTTTAAATACTCTACGCACGTGACAGTAACTCCTCCTACTTTTATTCAACCAGCCGTTACTAATAGGCCAGTAGACACAAGGTAAAGCAAGCAAAGTCACGTTACACTAAGCAAGAAAGAACCAGTCCTCATTTAAAATCCTTGCCCGTATATAAGAGATTATGCCTCAATAAGTACTACGAAATTCTATTTGCAATTCATCTCTTTAATGAACGATTAAGGTGACCCGATAAACTCAGCGGAGAGTCAGCCAACCACGAATGGAAGTTATTAGGGATTATTAACATTTTTTTTTCCCAGCTTCCGGATCTCCAGCCACAGGATTTTCTCGATGGCTCAGCGTTGGCTATCTATAGACGTCTCGTTCATTCAT
The DNA here is from genome assembly GCA_004143645.1 of Protaetia brevitarsis. Lineage (NCBI taxonomy): Eukaryota > Metazoa > Arthropoda > Insecta > Coleoptera > Scarabaeidae > Protaetia > Protaetia brevitarsis. Next base: position 107,907 of record RXPK01000663.1, read on the forward strand.
TTCGGCTATCTCCTGGAGAGGATCTTTCATTTGATCGGTACTCGAAATGAGATTACCTTGCCATTAATTTATTAAGATTAGAATTCCTGTTGAGTAGGTTTGAAAGAAATCTTTAAGGAAGTCCCAATTGAAATGTTAATTGGTATTATTTTCAATGGATCGGAAGTTTGACAATCCGAGAATTCGTTCTGCTAGCACACTCAAAACGGCGACTAATTGATGTTATTGATATATTGTTGTTTAAATTTATTTCTTAATATTTGTGTGTTTATTTAATAGACGTGTTTTGTATGCTATAAGATACAGGTTTGCTACCCGAAGCGAAGTTATGTTCGACCAATCAGCAGATTTAATTGTTTATTGGATGATATCATCAGTGTTATGAGCCATAAAAAATAATCTAATAAAAAAATAATGGAAATAAAACTCAAATAGATCTAATATTTCACTATATGACCATTTAAGTATACTGGGTGAGTTTTTTTTATCTTGAGACAACGGAATATCTCTAAAACACTGCATCAAATCAAAAAAAGATCTTAATAAGATTTGTTATATTGTAGGGGGCTCACTGAATGGTGTCGAACTCGATCCCTCACCTCATCCCCCTAGAGTGGGAAGGGGGACAATTTTGAGATCTTAAATGGGAAGCCCCATTTTGTATTGCAGATTCAAATTCTACCCCATCAAGTATGTAGTTTTTGTTTGAAATTTTTTTTTTTGATTCGTAACAGAATGCGCTGTAATCGCAAAAAATATAATTGTCAACGTCTCGAAAAAATATACAAAAAAGAGAAGCAAGCAAATATGATTTCGTGTTTTTTTATTTTAACATAAACTAACATTACAAAAAGCCATATATTCGAAACTGTGCCCCATCACTTCGATACATTTATTTATTCGCAATTGGAATGGCATTCAACGATACAAAACCGTACTTTATTCAGTACTTGACAAGCTGTGAATACTTACGCATTGTCCGATCCCCATTTAGATTATTAATTATTAATCCGATACAAATTGGTTAGTGTTGAATATTTGAACAGTAACGGAGGCTATAACATTACAAGAGAGAATTGAAATGATTTACATCTATTGAGAAAGTGGTGGGAATATCGATGATGCTGTTAATCTTTATTCACAACGTTTTCCCGACAAAGTGCGATCGCGCGTTTCTTTTTACCGAGTCGTTCAACAGTTCTCTAGCGAATGAACTGTACAGCCAAGAAAACGTAATCGCCGAAAAACAATTGCTTGAGAAAATAATGAAATCGCGGTATTAGTTGCAGTAGCTAATAATCCGCACATTAGTACTCGGGAAATAGCTCGCGGATCAGGAATTTCTCAGTCCATTATCTGCCAAATATTGAAGCGTAGGAAATATCATCCATTTAGAGTTTCCATGCATCAAGAACTTCAGGGCGATGATTTTTAAAATCGAGTGCGTTTTTGTCAATGGGCGCTTCAACGGATACAAGATAATCCCAATTTTTTTGCTCGAGTATTATTTTCTGACGAGGCGACATCCACAAATCACGGTAAATCGGCACAACATGCATTACTGGAGTATCGAAGATCCCCATTGGTTGCGCCAAGTTGAACATCAACATCCTTGGAACGTAAATGTTTGATTTGGAATAATTGGCAATAAACTTATTGGTCCATATTTCATCGATGGAAACTTAAATGGTGAAAAATATCGAAACATCTTACAGAACGAACTTCCATTGTTACTTGAAGACCTTCCCTTGGACGTACGACCAACAATGTGGTTCCAACATGACGATTGTCCAGCACATTATTCAAGAATAGCACGAGAAGTATTAGATCGAGCCTACAATCGTCGATGGATCGGAAGAGGTGGTCCAGTGTCTTGGCCTGCAAGATCGTCAGATCTTACTTCCCCTGACTTCTTTTTGTGGGGCCATTTAAAGTCTGAAGTTTATACAGAAGTGCCAACCACTACGGAAAACATGATTGAGCGAATCACCAACGCTTGTTCAAGGATTACGCCGGAAACACTTCTCAGTTGTGTGCAATCATTCCATTTACGTATAAATAAATGTATCGAAGTGGAAGGGCACATTTTCGAACACATTTTCTGAAATGCGTATGATAAAGTAAAGTTCTTCGTTGTTGAATGGCTTTTTGAAATGTTATTTTACGTTAAAATAAAAAAAAAACACAAAATCATTTTTGCTTGCTTCTCCTTTTTATTTATTTTTTCCAGACGTTCACAATCATGTTTTTTGCGATTACAGCGCAATCTGTTATGAATCGAGAAAAATGTGCGAGTTCGGCACCATTCAGTGAACAAATCTTATTAAGATCTTTTTTTTGTTGATTTGATGCAGTGTTTTAGAGATATTCCTTTGTCTCAAGATAAAAAACTTACCTTGTATAAAAAAACTATATTTTAAACAATAAGGAGAAAATTGATCCCAAAAAAATATAATGGTATTAATACATTAACTTGCAATGATTGCCAAGTGCAATCAATGTATGGGCAGAACTTTATAAATCAATTTTATGCTAGATTAATTACTTCCTTTATTTTTGTTTCCAGTACGGCTTGAAGATTTGCACACATATTTTGCACACGAAACCTGTCACTATTAAACATCTGCCTGCTTGTGTTTTATCTCAATCGGCCATGAACTCACATAGAGTCTATATAGATAATTTAATAAAAGAATTCCCTTACCGCAGGTGCGACCCTTTTCGATTTTCCAATATTCATACCGCCAACCTCAACCATTAAGGGAACCTTGGGCTTGCCACCATTGAAAGCCGGAATCGTATTCACCAAAAACAAACTGACATTCCTAGCAATGGTATCCAGAGCAGGCAAATCCCGACCAAAATATTCCTTCGCCCATTCGTTCCCTTCCATAAACCAATAGTAAACAGCGTTGGTATACAGATGCAGGACAGTATTCTCAAGCCTCTCCCAGAAATTCATCTTCACATCGAAGTTGGCGAAATGATTCGGTATATAGGAAGGATTCGCAGGGTTACGAATCGCGTTCAAGGACCAATTCATCTCGTAACAGGAACTGAGACCTATGAAGGGTATCTGGAGCTTGTGGACGAAGCCCAGGAAGCAATTGGTGTTGAAGAATTCGATTAGGATCAAGTCGAATTTTTGTCTGGTTTTCATTAGATCTCGAACTGATTTCTGATTTAGTTTCTGGCAAGTTTCTTCGGCGGCGATCACTAGGTATTTCAAAATGGCGTATTTTCTAATCAAAAGGTGGTGGCATCTCCTTTAAATCGATGATCTCCACATTCGGCGATTGTTTTAACGGTATATCTTTATAATTTGGCAACGGAATCTTTTGTGGGAACTCACTAACCACCGTCACTTCATGTCCACGTTTCGCTAATTCCTTTAAGAGAGCTTCATAAACGATGAAATGGCTTTTACCGGCGTACGGAAATAATCCTAGGATTTTTAACGCGTGTGCCGCGTTGAGAAGAGTCAACAACACCAACAGATTCATTACGGTATCGCGCACACACAACACACTCGCTAACACAGTTGGAGGTAAACTGTCAACGATCTCTCGTCTATGCGGTATCTACATCTGAGTGAGATACGCGATATAATAAAAGTTTTGTGGTAGCCGCTTACATTAGACAAGTTAAACGCTTCCTTCTAATGACATTCAAATCGAGTCATGGAACGTGTTTGTTTTTAGCTCGTAGTACTATAGTTGTATTTTCGATGCAACGTGAGAAGCAGGCTTTGGGAGAGGAATATAAATAAAGTTGTTACATTCCAGGATAGGGTAATGATGTGCGAGCATTGAAATAATAAAAACCGCTTGGAATTCTTTTTTTTTTATTCTTTCAACATGTAAAAGTGGAAACTTATTTCAACTCTCAAAAATAAGTGTAGTTTCGAATACTGTTAAACGTAATTATTAGAGACCGGATTATATGCAAAGTGCATATATTTCATTTTTTGCATATCTTTAATTATAGTTTATATGTAGACGTATTACACTAATTGAAGTTAATTAGCGCTAATTAGTAATTGCATATATTGCATATTTAGGCATTTCTATGCATATTTTTACAAAAGTTGCATATATTGCATATTTGAGCTTTTTCTTATCCTTTCTATTAGTAAAAATTCCTAGTAATTCCTAATGTAGATCGACAATCGACAATTCTCACAACGATAAATCTTTTACATTGGTTTCTCTAATACTTTTTTCCAAGAACTGCACGTGTTTAATTTCACCTAGCAGAAGGGAAGCGGTAAATACGTTTTATTATTATTAATTCCCAAATAAACTATTCATTCATTGTATATCTTTGAGCGAAACAGCATGTAATTGTGTTAGGTTTTTAAATACTGTGCGCACATACAATGAGTATAGCGAACAACATTTCTTTATGGATTAAGCCATATCGTGAACTGGTAAAGGATGGCGACAAAATATTTTGTCGAGTCTGTAGAAAACTGGTATGTTTCATTTTACTAAAAGCTTTACAATTGTTTTTAAATTATTTAACTTTTGATATAAAATGACAATTATTGTTGTAGGTGTCTTCTGAGAGAAACTACCTGATTGATCAACACGCTAAAACTCCATCACATATTGGAAAATGTGAAAAACTAAAGCGATCCGCATGTGTGCAGCAATCCATACGTTAATGTGTAGCATCAACTTCGCGAAATTCAGAACAAGAAGGATATAATACGGATCTGTGTAACGCATTAATTTCGTCTAACATACCATTAGCAAGATTAAACAATGTTAATTTGAAATCATTTCTGCAAAAATATTGCAAACATAATATATCTAACGAAAGTACCTTACGAAAAAATTATGTCACATCTTGTTACCAGCAAACAATAGCAGAAATTCAACAATTGGTAGGGAATAATTTTATTTATATCATGGTAGATGAAAGTACGGATAAGTGTGGCCGTTATATTGCCTATTTGTTAATAGGAATTCTTAATGAAGATATTGTAGGTAAATCATATTTAATTTATTGTAAAGAACTTAAAAAAACAAATAATGTGATAATTGCCCAATTCGTTCAAGAAGGTTTATCAAATTTCTTTTTACCTGAAAGTATATCTTGTGAAAAACTTTTACTAATGTTGTCCGACGCTGCACCATACATGATAAAAGCCGCGCAAAATTTAAATTTTTTTTATAGTAACATTATTCATAATCCACTTGTTTAACTCATGGATTCAATCGTGTAACCGAAGACATTAGGAATCAATTCCCTTTGATTAATGATTTAATTAGCAATGTCAAAAAAGTATTTTTAAAAGCACCTTTACGAATCCAATTTTATAAGGAGCGACTTCCCGGTGTTAAGTTGCCTTCTGAACCGATTATTACGAGATGGGGTACATGGTTAGAGGCTACAATTTTTTTCGCCGAAATTTTGAAGGAATAAAAAGTGTAATTCTTGAAATCACTGAAATCAACAGAATTGCTACAAAACCTTTTGTATATTCAATCAGTCAAATTATAGCTTTGTTTCAAGTTACATTCGTAAACTAGAAACGCAAGGGATGTCGCTTTCGGAATCAGTCTAAATAGTAGACGAATTTGATATGCTATGTAAGAAGGTTAAGGGTACAATAGGTAATTCTATATACGATAAATTTAAAAAAGTGATAAATATAAATGCGGGGTATTTGAAATTGGAAGAAAGTTAAGAAAATTTTGGAAGGTGAAACAGTAAACGATTTCGACTTTAAATTTTTATTTTAGAATGTATTGCAAAGTTTAAAAAAATGCACACCAATTACATCTGTGGATGTTGAAAGGAGCTTTTCTATTTCGAAACATATGCATTCTGATAGAAGACAAAACTTTCTTTTATACAATTTTGAAAAACATTTAATTATAAATTGTTTTGGAAATATGTTGTGAAAAACACTGCGTAGGCTTTCACGGCCGGTGTAACTGAAGCTCAGTTATCCTGAAGAAGCTGTCAGTATGAACAGCGAAACGTCGAGCGAAAGTTTGAAACACGGGCGAAACCCGCAAAGAAGTTGTAGTTATATTGTTGTGAAAAAAATTTGTGCAATAAAATTAATATTTAAATTTCTGCTCTTATTTATTTATATTCTTGTAAAATTCCTTACCTTGGGCACCCTCTTAGGAATTCCAAGATTTAAGCCTCCAACCTCAATCATTCCGGGAACCTTTGGCCTGGCTCCGTTCAAAGCCGGAAACGTGTTCACCAAAAACACACTGGTATTCCTAGCTATGATATGCAGAGGAGGTAAATCCTGACCGAAATATTTTTTCGCCCATTCGTTCCTTCCATAAACCAATAGTAAATCGCATTCGTATAGAGATGCAGGAAAGTATTTTCCACCCTCTCCCAGAAATCCATCTTCACATTGAAGTTACCAAAACGATTTGGTATATACGAAGGATTAACAGGGATTACCGATCGCAGTTTAAAGACCAGTTCACCTCGTAAGAGGAGCTGAGACCTATGAGGGGTATTTGAAACTTGTAAGCGAAACCCAGAAAGCAATCAGTCTCAAAATACTCTATTAGAATCAAGTCGAATTTCTCTTCAGACTTTAACAGATCTTGCACCGGTTTCTGACCAGTTTTTCGCAAGATTCTTCAGCAGTCTTTATTAAATAGTTGAATACCGTGTATTTATTGGTGAAGGATGATGGATAGTCTCCAAATTTGAAGACCTCTATGTTCACTGATTGTTTCAACGGTATATCTTTATAGTTTGGTAACGGATTCTTCTGAGGGAACTCACTGAGGACTGTCACTTGGTGTCCACGTTTTGCTAGTTCTTTGTAGAGGGTTTCAAAAGCCAAGAAATGACTTTTACCAGAGAACGATAATATTGCTAGTATTTTCAACGCATGCGTCGCGTTGAGAAAAATTAATAATACCAAGAGTTTCATTGTACAGATGCGGATGCACAGCACTATCACACTATCACAGCTGGAGCTGGACTGCATTGCTCGCTCGCCCAGTGCTATATTTAAATCACTTCAAATAAACTAATCAGATAAGTGAGTTTATCAGATGAATATCATTAACGCTGTATAATTGATGCAGTGCTGTACAGTGCACGCAGAGAGAGCTGAGAAGAACAAAGAAATCTTTACTATTAAGTACCCAAGAAGTTATTCTTAAATTCTGATGATATTTTCTTTGTTACTTGATTCTTCTTCTTTAAAACCCCTTAATAATTATAATTGCATAAGTGATTGTTGAATGCGTAAAATCTACAAACATAATTAGGAGTGATGAAGATAATTTTCTTTGAGTTGGATATCAATTACAGGATTTAAACAAAAACAAGACACTCACATTGAAATTGTATAATGTTTCTTGATATCATACACGTGTAATATATGAGACCTTATCTGGTATTGCACCTAATGAACTATCCGTATCATATTTTTGTGTGGGGCAAAGTTTATTAGATTTATCATTAATTATCAATACATTAGAATATCTGTTTGAATTTGCTAATATTATAAAATATTTAATTTTTGTAAGTTATTTCTTAGCTATTTCTATTTCAGCTTCCTGAATTTGTTCAATCAATTGTTCACGAAAGTTGATTCATCTAGTATACACATGGTTTTTCTTAAATTGTCATACGTAAAAATCAATTGATACAAGGTCAAGGAATTTTAGTGGTAATACGTTAGGAGCATGGTACAAACACTGATGTGTCTTATTTAATTTCTTTTTTTCTTGGTTTTTAGGTCGTCAATATTAAAAACATCAATGAGTACGTCGTTCGCTTTATTGAAAAGCTTTTTCAAGTATATAAATAAATGTAAAAATTGTAAATTATAAATAAAATATTTTTGTTTAATAAATGACAAATTGTTTTGTTTACTATGATTTTGAATATATTATTATGTTTTATTTAAAGATTGCGTTTTAGAATAGGATGTTTTGATTATTTCTTTTTGAATTTTGTAATTAAATAGTTCTTTAAAAATATTGTATTTAGTTATAAAATTAAATTATATAATTTTGTGAAATATTGTATATCGGTTTATCATTGACTGCATTTTATGTTTATAAATTTGAATTATTCAAGTATATTACTGTTTTTAAATTTGTTCTTGTTTAAAATGTTACGTTGTTGAAATCAAAGGTATGATTTTGAGTTATTTCATGTTTTTTTTTAAAGCTGTGAGATTTTTTATTACATTTGTGTCCTTTTATTCTATTTTCCAAATATTGCATGGTTTCACCTATATATACAGCATTACAATTTTGACAGTCTATTTTATAAACTATGTGTGATGTTTTACTTTTTCAATTTTTGATTTTAATTTTGAATAGATTGTCTTTGTAGTTTGTTTGTGTTTTTTTTAATTCTAACTAAATGTATACAAAACCAACATGTCTGACGTTATCTAAATTTTAAGTCTTCACAACCTTTATCTCAAAAAGTTAGTGTATTATAGTTTAGCTGACAGAGCAATAAAATTAACAAGTCCAGTTTTCGATCAGATACTATAACAAGCAAAAAATATTCTAGAACAAAATAATTATCCAAATTCTCTTATAAACAAAATATTCAAACAAAGAATTTTTCTTTTTTATAATAAATCAACAAAAAATATAAATAATAGTCAAACAATTACAAAATTAATAAAAATTCCTTATGTTAAACATTATCGAAAAAATAAATCAAATTTTAAACCATATAATTACAAAATTGCCTATCAAAACACAAACAAACTACAAAACCAAATCTATTCAAAATTAAAATCAAAAATTGAAAAAAGTAAAACATCACACATAGTTTATAAAATAGACTGTCAAAATTGTAATGGTGTATATATAGGTGAAACCATGCAATATTTGGAAAATAGAATAAAAGGACACAAATGTAATAAAAAATCTTACATCTTTAAAAAAAACATGAAATAACTCAAAATCATACCTTGATTCCAACAACGTAACAATTTTAAACAAAGAACAAAATTTAAAAACACGTAATATACTTGAAATAATTCAGATTTATAAACATAAAAATGCAGTCAATGATAAAACCGATATACAATATTTCACAAAATATATATATTTATTTTCTAACTAAATACAATATTTTTAAAGAACTATTTAATTACAAAATTCAAAAAGAAATAATCAAAAACATCCTATTCTAAAAACGTAATCTTTTAAATAAAACATAATAATATATTCAAAATCATAGTAAACAAAACAATTTGTCATTTATTAAACAAAAACATTTTATTTATAATTTACACTTTTTACATTTATTTATATACTTGAAAAAGCTTTGCAATACAGCGTAACGTCGTACTCATTCATGTTTTTAATATTGACGACCTAAAAACCAAGAAAAAAAGAAATTAAATATTATATACATGGTCAAGATTTGAAGCTTTAAAACTGATGTGTCTGTGTACCACGGGTGCGATAAGATCAACCCTCACCAATGGAAGTTATTCTAAACGTGCCACTGCTACATACTTACATACAAGGAAATGCTAGGTCTACAGAACATAGACTTATGGCATATTCAAGCACCGATAAGTAAATCGCATGGCGCTGACTGGCCAAAAACTATTAGATGGACTTAAGGTGGCGCCCTGTTTGGGGTTGCCATGTGATGCTATGGTTCAAAAATTCAACCTAGGGGGAAATATCTGGTAATAATACCAGATAAGAAGGACTGGAATACAGGCACTCCAATAAGAGCGGACTCGAACTGGTATGCAGATGGCTCTAAACGGATTACGGCATTGGAGCTGGAATATAGGCAACGAAGCCTAAAGAGGCTCTTTTGATAAACCTCAGCAAATACACAGCGATATTCCAGACTCAGGTTGCTTCAATTAATCATTGTGTCAGATAAATAGAAAGATGGAGCGAGTTTGGTAAAAGCGTCGCTATCTTCTCTGGCAGTCAGTCCACACTTAAAGCTATTAGTTCCGTAAGTGTGGACTCTAAAAGCTGATTTGGGACTAAGAGTCTAAAATGAGGGGATCCAAAGGAAGTTGGGTTCCTAGTCATTCGGGCGTGAGAACAAATGAGTCGATAAACGATCTGGCCAGGTCATCTGTTGGAGCTGGCCTTCTTTCAGAATTAGCAAATCGGAAATAAAAAAAAAATCATCATTGGATGGTTACATAATTAGTCCAGGGAGTGGTGGCTAAAATCATCAGGATAGAGACAGGCAAAAGAGTTCCTAAAGGAACAGAGGCCTGAATTTACTAGACGTCCACTGAATAAAGATAAGAAAGCTGTCAAAATGATTGTAGGTCTGCTGACTGGTCACTGTAGATTAAATAGGCGTACGTATAACATAGGTCTGGTAGATGATGCTACTTGCAGATTCTGCCAAGTGGAGGAAGAAACATCAGTTCATCTGCTGTGACAATGCGAAGACCTAGCGAGGATAAGATTTCTAATAATGGGCGTGGAGAACCCCATAGCTAGCAGCTACACAAACTAATTAAGAGGGCAATATTAGATTTGTCTTCTAGCAGAAATGGGATCACAATAGATATGAAAGGGTCGTGGTAAAACAGGTCTATAGGTCACCCAATCCGAATCTAGTCTACAATGAGGAAGAAGCACCAGTTCATGTGCTGTGCCAATATGACGCCCAGGCAAGGATAAATTTTTTAGTAATGGACGTAAAGACCTAACCTCACAGCCAGCAGCTACACAAAGAAATCGTTCTCATGGATGATAGGCCTAATTAAGAGGGCAAAATGAGAAATTGTCTTCTATGGGAAAGAGGATCACAATAAATCTGAAAAGGTGGCGATGAAACAGATCTGTGGGCCACCCCAAACCTAATCTAATCTAAATATATAGGACCACAATAATTTGAAATTATGTGATTAATAAGCAATCTCCGATACGTTTATTCCATATTTTCGTAACAGATAGGTATTGAAGGGGCATTTTTCTTTTTCAAAAATTTATTAACGCCAAAGCAATTTGAGGGAAAAATTTCAAAATTCTAAGAAGTCTTAAATATATGTAGTTTGCAGGAATAATGCTATTGTTTTACTGTTGAATCGTATCACTTACAGGACATTTGCTGATCCTGCATACCTATGTCGCTTACCCACACATAAGAGGGGATCAGTAGAAACTATTTCTTCGTCTTAGAATTATTTTCACCGCTTTTCAATAATAAATGATTGATTTTCTCAGTGAGAAAGCAAGTACAAATCATGCAAAGCAAGTTAACTTCTTAACTTAATATAAAATAAAAGAAGAAACATACAAAATTCCCTTACCATAGGTGCAACCCTCTTAGGCACTCCAATATTCATACCTCCAACCTCAACCATTAAGGGAACTTTAGGCTTGGCGCCATTCAAAGCCGGAATGGTATTCACCAAAAACAAACTGGTATTCCTAGCTATGGTATGCAGAGGAGGTAAATCCCGACCGAAATATGTCTTCCCCCATTCGTTTCCTTCCATAAACCAATAATAAAAAGCGTTTGTATACAGATACAAAACTGTATTTTCCAGCCTCTCCCAGAAGTTCATCTTTACGTTAAAGTTGCCAAAATGATTTGGTATGTACGATGGATTTGCAGGATTACTGATCGCGTTTAATGACCAGGTCATCTCGTAGCAGGAGCTGAGGCCAATAAAAGGAATCTGGAGCTTGTGGACGAAGCCCATGAAGCAATCAGTGTTGAAGAATTCTATTAAAATCAAGTCGAACTTTTCTGTGGTCTTCATTAGATCCCGCACCGGCTTTTGGTCTAGTTTTTTGCAAGTTTCCTGAGCTGCTGTCAGTAGAAAGTTCACTGTGGCGTATTTTCTAAGAAAAGGTAAAGGCATCTCTTGTAAATTGACGATCTCCATGTTCAGCGATTTTTTTAGCGGTATATCTTTTATAGGTTGGCCAAAGGAATTTCCCGCGGAAATTCACTAACGATTGTCATTTGTGCCCACGTTTCGCCAAATTCTTTGAGAAGAGGCTTCAAATACAAGAAGTGACTCTTTCCGCGTACGGAAACAGTCCAAGTATTTTTAACGCATTTGTCGCGGAGAAGAGAGTCAATAACACCAACAGATTCATGCTGCTTATGCGAGGCACTGCACATGCACTGACACAGCGCGAGGTGAACAATAACTTCGATAATGAAACTATTTGAATGACTTGCAATGAGAGTAATAATGCATTTGCGTTCGGTACGTAATCCGATCGTTGTATAATCGATGCAGTGTTGTATTTTAAGATTATGATGCACGTGGTCGTTGAGATGGGAACATAAATACAGTTGGACCGATTCAAGGACATGCTAAATACACGTCCATAAGGAAATGATGTGAACTAACCTGCTATTGTCAATCAAAGGTAATCATTTTACTTGTTTTCGTGACTTGGTTTTACTTTTGTCATTAATTCCATCATGAAAAGTAGTGTTATTAGATGTGGCATTATGAAAGCGGCACAATTATTTTTACTTTATTTAACCAAAAACGTTTCAGTGCATAAAAACATCTTTTTTCAATTTATTAAAATTGTAAAAACGTTTACTAAATAACCAACAAACAATTTAACAACAAAACAAGAAAAAACAAAAGCCAATTACAATATACCCTGAGAGAAACTTACTTGTTTGATAAGTACTTTAAATGTATGTACCATGTATCATCTTTAGCAAATTAAATGCCAACCTCCAACTTGATAAATCTATTAATGCAATGAAGCTACAGTACACTGAAATAGTAATTAAAAATTATTTGCAAACAATTCTAAATTACGCATTGCTCGGCACGCAGTTCTTGTATTTTGGTTGCATAAGTAATCGAAGATTTGTGGAGCTTAAATTCGCATTTAATTTGTTAAAGATTGTACATATAGTCGTATTTTGTTTAAACAATTTCATCGTTTGATTTAAATGTTGAATGTTAAACGTCTGTGTGTTACATTTTATAGGTTTCGTTTAAGGCCTCTTTCAAACGAGGCGATTAGTTGATTCCACTTGAATGGGCGATTGTCAAGGAACATACTGATGTAGCAAGTGATTGGAAACTCCTGAACCCTTTCACACGAAGTCAACTTGTCCACTTCGGTGCTTCAATAGGTCTTCAATTATTCGAGTTGCCGAAGGGGACAAGTTGACCCCGTGTGAAAGTTTATATCAATATGCTCCTTGACAACCGTGTGTTCAACTACTGGAATCAACTAATCGCCTCGTCGGAAAGAAGCCTAAGTGTATTGCATTTGTTCAAACATAAAAGCGGTGGTACTAACAGCAATTTCAACATGGTGACCGACGTATGCATACGTTTTATGAAGGTCAAGGATAAACAAAATTTTTAAACAGTAACTCTTATGGATTTCATTAACACACTTATTGTTAGTGAAGCAATATGCACAAACAGGTATGTGTGCATATTATTGTACATTTTATTGAAATATGGGTTGGAATTTGCGGAGCGAAAATAGGTAATAATAACCATTTTTCAAATTTACAGTAAACTTAAAGGATATACTCAGCGGTTGGGAGATTTATAAGTAAGCAACAGAGTGTTTGTCTTCAATATGTAAGTTCAAATGTCAAGATATGTATAATCTAAATAAATCATCATTAATAGTAGTTCGTAATCTACTTTAATATACAAATTAATGTATTAAATGACATAGCATATATTTTATTTTATTATCAAGCATGAAACGACTAGCATGCTACACTGTGTTTTATTGAATCTTGACAGTACAGGTTTTCTTCTTGTACAAAAGATCATTCTCTATCTTCTATCAGGTCGTATTTTCCGCAGAATTTAAGCTGCTAATATTGTTTGGTAGTATTTTATCGTGTCATTCATAGCTTATTTTTCTTTTCAATTAATTTTACAATAAATCAGCTGCATTTATTGTTGTTTAGAATGAACACCAATTTACATTAATATCTTTTTGAAGTCGAAGGCTACTTCGTTTTGATGAAAGTTAACAGGGGTACTTGCATTGAAATTGTCCAAAACGAAATTCATGAAGGAAGGTTCCATAATCAAGTTACTAGAAATGTCATTGCTTAAGTCCCGAAAATGCTTATTTATGTTTTAACATATCCTAGCATCATTCTCTTAGATATTTAAGTAATTTTTACTTTCTACAATATCGCAACATATGATTGATTACATCAGTTTTGTTTGTTAAAAAAAAAAAAAAAAAATCACATCATGATTATTCTTCTAACTTTGTTAAATCTCCGAATCAACGCAATATGTTATGCATCATTGACACAAACAAGGTCACATATAATTTTTGTTTAGAATAAGAAAGTGTTTGCAAGAATCCCGGATTATGTGCACTGGTATAATAATAATAATATTCAAATACTACGAAATGTAGCTTTTCAATGTCCAGCATTGACATTGAGAAGGCAAATTTTATTACACACACTACAACCGATTTTGATAAAATTAAATTAGACAAACAAAGCGTGCGATCGCAACCAGATTCAAAGAACACATTGCATGTTATCGATTTGAGAGACTTCAATCACACCTACTACAATCGATTTTGATAAAATTTATATTGGCCAGACAAAGCTTGTGATCGCAACCAGATTCAAAGAACACATTGTTGTTGATTTGTTAGACTTGAATCACACCCACTAAAACCGATTTTGATAAAATTTATATTGGATAAACAAAGCCTGCGATCGTAACCAGATTCAAAGAACACATTGCATGTTATCCATTTAGTAGATTTGAATCACACCTACTACAACCGATTTTGATAAAATTTATATTGGATAAACAAAGCATGCGATCGCAACTAGATTCAAAGAACACATTGCATGTTATCGATTTGGTAGACTTGAGTCACATCCATTACAATCGATTTTGATACAATTTATAGTGGATAAACAAAGCGTGTGATTGCAACCAGATTCAAAGAACACATTGCATGTTATCGATTTGGTAGACTTGAATCAATCAGCGTTGCGCAACATAGAAACGATACCGGACATCAAATCTACATAGAAAACCTTGAATTAGTGAAAAATATACAATCACCCAACGAGTTATAGGCATACGAAACCATATATATGAAAAAATTAATTGATTTATGAGGGTAGAAAAGGGTTAAGTAGGCGTAGAAAAAGAACTAGTAAATATGTTTCTTTTTAGAGGGAGATAGCTGTACATGTTTAGATAATAGGTCCTTCTTATTTTTGCGAAATTCATTCGGTTTTCGGTTAATAATGGGCATCCACGTGTTCCCGAAACAATTGTCCCGAATTAATCAAATTTTTAGGGAATTTACGTGTCTATCTATGGAATATCCGTTAAAAATGTTGTTAATGGTAACGTTATCTTAATAGAAAACAAGAAAACATCTTCACTCTCAATGTCAGGTTTTGCGGATCTAAAGTTATTAAATTCTTTAAATGATTTTTCATAAGTGAATTGACTTTTCTGGAAACTGGATGTAAATTTGCAAGAACATTTAAGCCGTGCATCAGTTTTTAAATGCCCGTCTAAAACTGCAAAATGACATTCTGGAGAGTATGTTAGCTGTATGCTGTCAAGAAATTAAAGACAGGATTAACGACAGTGAATGTTTGGGCAATGCAGAGCGATGAAACAGCAGATATTTCAAATCACTATCAAACCAGTGATAATATTAGTTAGATATATTCCGTTCCTATGTATTGTATTGTTTCGAATTTTTCTTTTCATAGTTCTTCTTAGATATAAATAAGAAGCAATGTAAATGAGTGTTGTATTTGAATAGTCATTTATTTTTTATTTGCATCAGCCGTTATTGTGTAGTTTAGATGCGTTAAAATTAACAGCCTTCCACGTAAAATTCTCATAATATATACAAATTTCTTAAAGAAACATCATGAAATAAATATTTGATAAAAGTGAGGAGATAGCATTGACATGCTGTGTCCTGTCGAAGCCATTGCACCACTACAGAACTGCAGGATAGTTTAGTTTAGTTTATTTTCATATTGTTTAAACCAGTAACACTGGATACAATGTGTCAAAATACAAATGTAAAATACAACAAACAAAATTTTAGAAATAAATAATTTACAGAAAAACAAATAGAACAAACAAAAACGACAATAAATGTGTATAGTCAAGAACAAAAATATTCATTAATGGAGTAATAAGATTTTTCTATTAGGAGCGCTCTAACCTGCTTTTTAAATTGTTTAATGCAGTCTGTGCTAGTGATTGTATCTGGCAAGCTATTATATACTCTTAGACATTGAATTATAGGCGATCTCTTTGTAGTTGATAGGCAGTGCTTGGGTATCGTCAGTTGCTCTATATGGCGGGTGGTATAAGGGTGATATTTTTTGTATTTATTAAATATTTCAAAGTTTTGTTTCACATAGACTACAGATTTATAGATTAAAATGCCGGGAAAAGTTAAAATTTTATTTTCTTTAAAAACATCCTTGCAACTGTCGCGGTTATTAATGTTAAAAATCAGTTTTATGAGCCGCTTTTGTGTAATGAATACTCTCTTCCAACCAGTTGCTACGCCCCATATAATAACATTATACGAAAGAGCAGAGTATGCCAACGCGTAGTAAATATCTACTAGGTCTTTTCTTTCCAATGTATATTTCAACTGATTAATAATACAATAGGCTTTATTCAGTTGTGTGCACACGTTTACTATTTGTTTTTTCCATTCCAGCTTATCATCTATGGTGACACCTAATATTGATGCACCATCCGTACAAGGAATATTTGTAGTAATATCTGGGGTTTTGCGTCTATGGAAATTTAATATTTTAGTTTTATTTTTATTTAAAATTAACCGATTTGTTTTGCACTACTCTGCCATATCTTGCAATGTACGTGTTATCATAAATGAAAGGTCCGCAGAATTTTCACCCGTTACTATTACCGTTACATCATCAGCAAACAAAATCGTGTGACTATAATTAAAGTATTGCGGTAGATCGTTTATTAATAATAAAAATAATAGGGGCCCCAACACCGACCCTTGAGCTACTCCCATGTCACACGCATACTCCCGCGAATACACGTTGCCTACTTTGACAGTCATAGACCTACCGTTCGAAAAAGATGCCAACCAAATCCAGCGGCACGGCCCTAAAGCCTATGGAATACAGTTTTTCAGCCAATATATTCAAGTCAACACAGTCAAAAGCGCGCGTTAAATAAAAAAATATGCCAGCTACGTATTTATTTGCGTCTAATATATGATTTCTAAGCTCTGAAATAGTGCTGTTTCCGTGGAACGTTTCCTAGTAAATCCGTGTTCTTGCGAACATAAAAGATTATGATGTTCTATAAATTTCATCATATGCAACGCGTTCTATAACTTTAGATATTGAACTCAGCAAGGATACTGGTATGTAATTCTCTACGTTAGCAGAATCTTGTTTTTTAAACAGAGGTATAACTGTTGCTTTCTTTAATTGTATGGGAAATCTACCATCTACAAACGACTTATTTATAATATATGTTAGTGGTTCAATGATGTCACCAATTTTTTTTTAGCAAAAAGTCACTAATTCCATCATTGCCACAAGATTATTTGTCTTTCAAATTTTTGGTACACTTTGATACGAAATCAGGACAAGTTGGAGAAAGTACTTTGATATATATTCGAATAACTTACACCAACTGTTGAACTACCATAGTTTAATTTTACTTGATTTTGGCAACAGTAGAAAAATATTCCCCGAATGCATTACTAATTACTTCCCTGTCAGATGTTAATACATTATTCACATTAATTTCAATATTGTCCTGATTCCGTGAACTCTTACCACGAGTTTCATTAACGATGCCCCATAAACACACACTATAAAGCTTATAAGACCAAAAAGAACTTCTTGCATGGGACAAGGCATAACCACGCCGCTAGAAAACATTAATGGAAGTATTGATGTGATCGGTTTTGAATCCTCTGGTTTCAATGATATCCCATTAAACTTAATCTATGACGGAATGAGCCTACTTGTTTGCATACACCGGTGCTGATCAGGCACACCAGTTTGTCACAAGCAATAGAACAATTAGATATACCTCTGGGTTGGATTTTGGTAAACGGATTGCACATGAGAAAATAGAAAGTGCAGCTTATCAGAAACCAGTCCACGACATATGACAAACTAGTACGTTTTTCCTTGCTTTTCCCTAATTGGGAGATCCGGTTTATGTTGTTGTACATAGATAAGTGACTACAGCAAACAATCCCTGAAGTTCAAAAGCCGGATTCGAATCAGAAGGGAGAAGACTCGAAAGCAATAAGGGGACGTACAAAAGTATTCCCAACAAGTGTATACATGTATATATTACCCGGATTTTTTCCTGTTAAGATTCCATTGCGACGTCCCAAAAACTCCTCGAGACCTGGTCGCAAAGGATATCCCATTATATTAATACTACATCTTCTCCGGTTCCCAAGGGATCGTGGAGCGAGAATCCGAACCGATTTCCCTTTAAGGTCGCCTCCCTCGCCTCCCTTTCCGTGCACGCCAGAAAGAAATATCGATCCGATTTCAAAGCTTTCAGCTTTTGCGAACCGGCAACTCGATCCCACACACACTGTCGATGTCAACGTTAGGTATATATATCTACCTTCCCTTGCCTCCGTCGGTCGGTCGCATCGGCGTGATTCTCAGCATTCGACATCGGTTGATGTGTACACAGGATCCGTAAGTAGGGTGTGTGTGTTAGTGCGCGCGGGTTCGATGACAGAAGATACCCCCGCCTCCGAGGCCAGAACGCTCTATGATAGCGGCGGTACAATGTATTGAGTTACACACCAAAGCCGGAGATTTGAGTCGTTACTTAAATTCAGTTAATGGTGGCCGGAATCTCTGGAGTGCCATCGAAATTGAAAATGGTAGGCTAGGGTATTCCCAGAGGACAATTACTTCGTGTGTGTGTGGACGTTGGAGTGACGTTGATTTTACCCTATGAAATGGTATTCGGTATTGGAGATGGATAATAAAGTATTCGTGATGGAATCTAGATGAATTGTAGTACATTGAGTACCTTGATATAAGAACAACACATTTTTTTTAGCGGCCGAATCGCACGATTTCGGAGTACAGCCGTTTGCTGTACACTTTGTTTGTTAGACAAGTTAAATAATATTTATAAACAAAATAGACAAACACGTAAACATATTTATGTAAGGTTAGATATAAGATAGATGAGTATAATAGCATAAGAATAGAATTGTTTATTTATTAATTAATATACACAGGAAGAAAGTTTAGGGACAGTAAGTTTAAAGTTTTGACAAAATGTAAGTGCTATACCAATGAACGATAGTTCGTTAAATTTCAATCCGTCGACAACATTAAAATAGCTGATTTCTTTTTTATATGTAAATGTACAGCGTCTAAAATGTCGGAAATTGAATGCGATTTTGGTAGACATAACATTAAAATTATTTGTATAACCGGGACATGGGCGAATGATGGTGACCTTAATGTTAATCTTTTTAATGATTTTGTCTTAGCATCATGTTTTTATCGAAAAGATCATATACGTGGGGGCTCAGCTATTTGGGTCAAGCGTAATGTGTCTTACAGTCCTTTGAAGCTTGAGCAATTTTGCTTTGAATTGGATATTGAAGTGTGCAATATTAGTGATATTTCCGTGACAGTAATAAATTGTTATAGATCCTCAAATGGAAATTTTTCAAAATTTCTGGATGTTCTGTCAGATTTATTAAAATTTGTCTATAGGAGTCATCATCTGGTTATATTTACCGGTGATTTTAATGTTCATTTTTTAACTAATGACCCTAAGTGTCAAAGTGTTTTAAATATATTTCATTCTTTTAATATGTATGGTATAGTGTCCGAACCTACACGAGGGGACGCAGTTCTGGACAATGTTTTTTGTGAATTTCTCGGGAGCGCAGGCCTCCGTTATGCCCTGTCTTGTATCAGATCACCATTATGTAGTTTTTTGAACTGGATTGTTTGAAAATGTGAATGTCGACAGTTCCTCTAAAAAACTCTTTCGTATACTTAATAATCAATCTATTCAACGATTCCAAATGTACCTCTCTGACCAAGTTTGGCCGGACTTTAGTCAATTCAATAATTTTGATGAAGCTTTCCAATTCTTTCATGAAACTATCGTGTCTCTACTCCAAATTTGTTTTCCAAAAAAACTTATTTCTTGCAATAATGTATCAAATCGCGATGGCTGGATTAGTGATGATGTTCGTGTATCCAGTTGTAACTTCTGAAACTTATACAGTCTGCAGCTACGGTATCCATCCTTTATTGAGCCCTACGAAAGGGCAAGGCGTTCTCACGCTGGATTGGTTTCCTATTTGTTGTTTCAGCGCTGCGTCTACTCCTTGGAAGAGTTTGTCCCACTTTTTAAATAATTGTTTTGTAATCATTTTACTTATATACATTTATTTTTTGACTTGTCCTATACACTTTTTGTGTCGCTTGGATGAAAAAATTCTATCTATCTCCAGTCTTATACCACGAGTGTTTGAAGACTTCGAAAAATCTCAGTGAAGAAAACTGATTGTGGGTTAACGGTTGCAGCTTAATTATACTATTTCTCTGATGGAGGTTTACGTCATAATTCAAGGTTTCTAGTAATAGGCTTATTGCAATTATACAATAAATCTGCTTTCAAAGCTGATAGGCCTAATTAAGAGGGCAAAATTATTACAATATTGATCACACTAGATCTGAAAAGGTCGCGGTGAAATTGTGCTTAATGGCGGCTCCTTGTGCTACCGCTCTGTGCACGAAAACGCGTACGTTCCGCTTGGTCGCTGGTAACCCACTATCTCTCTTCGCTGCGTAAGCGCATTCTCCTACAGTATTGTCCCTCGTACTCATCGAATTGAGGACGTTGCATTAAACTGCAGTTGATTAATAAAAGTTACAATTAGGACCAATTTCATAATCAAGCCGTTAATCTTTCATTAAGTATTGGATTATTAATTTTATTAATTTATAAATGCCTCATTAAAACGTGTTGATTTCATAATTATAATAATAATAATTAATAATAATAATAATAATATAATAATAATAATAATAATATTTATTAGTCCATTTAGATCAAAAAACATTGATATAGGACAAGTCAAAGAAAATGGGGGAAATAAGAATACAACAAAAAAACAAGAAGCAAATATAAACAAATTCTTATGAAAAATAGAACATTACATAAACTGTGTTTTGAATTAATAGTAAAGAAAAAAAGAAAAACGAAAAAAATCTATTGAAAGTTATCATTAAGGTATTCGTTTACCGAGTAATACGCTTTCTGAATTAATAATAATTTTACTCTCTTGTTGAATAATCTAATGGAGTTGATGTTCTTTATATCTGCTGGAAGATGGTTGTACAGTACAATGCCTTTGTAAACTGGATTTGCTTCGAAGTAAACTAATCTATGCTTAGGAATTTGCAGCTCGTGGTTAAATCTGGTATCATACGTGTGTATATCTTTCAGTTGTGTGAATTGTGCAATATGTTCTTTAATGTATACTATACATTTCAAAATATAAGTGGCGGGTATTGTGAGTAAGCGATGTTGTTGGAAAACGTGTTTGCAACTGTCTCTATAACGTAGTCCAAATATGCACCTAATGGCTCTCTTTTGTAAAACCAATATTCTTTGCGCTGCAGAGGCACTACCCCAACAAACAATGCCATATGTCGCTTTTGCCATGAAGTTGGCATGGTAAAATGTTAAACAGGTGCTAGCGTTTGCGATAGCTCTTAGTCTCTGGCAGAGCGTAACAGAACATGCAATTCCCTTGATGAGAGCATCTATGTGATTTTCCCAGTTTAGAGACTGATCCAGAGTAATACCAAGTAGTTTGCCGACGTTGTTTCTTCAATAGATTTATCTGCCATTTTAACAAGTATGCTTTTGTTTATTCGGGTACTTGATGTTGAAAACTGTATTGTTTTTTGTTTAGCTGGATTCATAGAAAGGCATTTTTAGAGAACCACTTCCCTATATCGTTATTTTGAATCGAGCAACTCTGGGACAATTCTGTTACATTTGACTGGCTATTGATAATAGTGATATCGTCCGCATACATTATAAGTTTACTATTTTCAGTGTTCAACTTGAGGTCGTTCATGTATATTGAGAACAATAGTGGACCTAATATAGAACCTTGAGCCACACCAGCGCGTAATCGGACTTTATTAGAATAAATCTGATCAAGTGTTACTACTTGCTGTCGGTTTGTAGTATAAGATAGTAACCAGTTCTTGCAGTTCCCTCTAATTCCAATATCTTCTAGTTTCTCTTCTAGTTTATTATGGTCTATGCTGTCGAATGCTTTAGTAAGATCTAGTAATGTAGTTAATGCAATCTCTCCATTATCAATCCTCCTATATAATTCATTTCGAATGTCAGTAAGAGCCGTTATGGTCAAGAATCCCTTATAAAAGCCATGCTGTTGGAGGTTTATCAAGTCAAACTTGTTTAAGAAGGATATCAGTCTCTTTGCCATGATCTTTTCCATTATTTTTGATAGGATTGATTGAAGTGGAATGGGCCTGTAGTTACTTAGCTCCTCTATATCACCCTTTTTGTGAACGGGAATCACTTTGTTAGTTTTTAAACAATTCGGAAAAACCCCTGTCAAAAAAGATTCATTTATAATGTGTGCGAGTGGTGATGAGATGTAATGTATACAACATTTAATTACATTTGTAGGAATTTCATCATAGCCTGCCGTTTTCGAGTTATTTAATTCTGATACAGTGTTTATTATTTCATTTTCAAGAACGGGTTCCAAATATATAGTGTGATTGCACGTTGATGAGGGTGTACTTTTGTCAGAGTTTGAAGAGACACTGGAATCTTTTGAGAAATAAATATTGAAAGCGTTAGCCATGTCGGTCGTATTTGTCAAAATAGAATCATTTGCTTTTAGTTGTTTAGGCAAGTTTCGTTTCGAAGCAGCTCTCACATTATTATTGATGATATTCCAAACAGCTTTTGATTTGTTTTGGGCGACAGCAATTTTCCTGGTATTTTCCATTTTCTTTGACAATGCAATTACTTGCTTGTATATAGATTTGTATTTATTGTAGTAATCTAGGTTAATTAATCCTGATTTATATGATTGGAAGAGTTGTTTGAGGGTTTAATTAATTAATTAATACCAACTGATTAACTAAAGTCATATTCAGGACATAATCAAAGCGTTAATGGTTCATTAAGTATTGAAATATTACCTTTATTAATTCAAATTGAATTGTGTTGATTTCATAATTATTAATGTCAGCTGATTAACTAAAGCCACATTTAAGACTAATTTCATAATTAAGCCGTTAATCCTCCATTAAGTGATTCAACACTTTAATTATTCGTAAATGTCACAATTAAATAAGGTAAAGTCAGGTAAGTGTGTAACCGGGGCAAGTGTGTAGTTTGTTTATATTTATTTTTAAAATTGAAATACGGACGTCCTCTTTGTTATAATGCTAACTGGTACTAAACTTCATACAAGTTTTACAAACAAAAAGTTCGCATCTCCTAACCTGTAATTAACTTGAATATCTTGTGAATATATCATACCTTATTAAACAGGCATCAGTTTAGTATTACACTCTTGGCCGAACTAAAGGATAATGCTATTAATATATAAAATGCGGAACGATTACACACTTGCCCCATTTTGCTGGGTAAGTGTGTAGTATTGATAGTGTTTAGAATTTCTTTTTTTTTCTAGTAAACCGTTGATAACACTGGGCAACAAATTTTTCGAAAAAGTTTCATGCTTCCAAGCTGAAAATAGCATTCTTAATGAATCAATGGCTGAACACGAAAATGACTAAGAAAAGCTGAATTGGTACGGGTTTTCTGTAAAATGTACGCATATTTCAGAAAAGTGTACTTATGTCAATATTATAATACATGGTAAAAAAACATTAGTCTGCTTCTGGCTTTCGACTTCTTTTGGCCTGCCGTTTGTAGTGGACTTGTGGAGCATCTCTACTGATTGTCCAACCAATAGTCAGCTAGCATTGACGTAGACCATTTGCCTTGGTACGTTGCTCCA
Organism: Protaetia brevitarsis; assembly: GCA_004143645.1. Taxonomy (NCBI): domain Eukaryota; kingdom Metazoa; phylum Arthropoda; class Insecta; order Coleoptera; family Scarabaeidae; genus Protaetia; species Protaetia brevitarsis. The sequence goes on from RXPK01000663.1 coordinate 131,945, forward strand.
TGTGGCAATGTTCTGATGAAAGCGTTCGCCGTGCTCATCCGCTGACCTGCCCCGCAGTTATCAGGAAAGAAATCTAAGTGGGAATCAAGAAAGTGGATCTTTAAGGACATATTGCAGCCGAATTCATGAAACAAAGCCAACATATCCTCAACTAGGACATTGGAATTCTGCCTTGTCATCAGACCCGAGCTTGATGTGTAAGGAGGATGAGATTTTGTGTGGCTGTGCCAATGGTGGGTGCTGTACATTCGTTTCTCCAGGCTTAAAAATGCTCTCGGAGGCCAGTCTTTCTTGATGTAGTGCAAATCGATTGCTCTGCTGTCCCACAGACAAAGAAAATAGCAGTACTTTGTATATCCCTGCTGCAAACCCATCAACAGAGATACTACCTTCAGGTCAGAACATATCTGCCAGCCATACTTGCTGTAGTTAATCGTCTCCAGTAGCTGCTTTAGATTGCCGTAAGTCTCCTTCATTGTAGACCGCATGTGCAATAGGTATGGAAGGAATTGGTTCCCATTATCAACAACCGCCTTTAGGCTCAGTTTTGAAGCGTCTATAAACAGCCGCCCATTCATGGGGATCATGTGCAATACCGAGAGCTTGTAGTAGACCATCAATATTGCAGCAGAACACAAGGCTTTCTTCTTTCTTAAAGAAAGATTCGAAGAGCTGATGGCGAGTGCGAAATGAAGTCACTCGGACATTCTGTTCCAGAAGATTCCACTGTCGAAGTCTTGAGGCCAGTATCTCCGCTTTGCTTTTCGACAGATCCAAATCGCGAACAAGATCGTTCATTTCATCTTGGGTAATTTATGTGGTGCAGATGTTTCGTCAAAGCACGAAAGTTATCATCCTTACTGCCACGTTGAGGAGAACTCGCCGACGCATGGCCATCCTCATCGTCTGAACTGATAGAAAAAATCAGTAGGAGGTTCTGGAATTGGGAGTCCTTCGCCATGAGAGAAAGGTCGCAGAGCAGATGGTATGTTAGGGTATTCAACTGTCCATTTCTTCTTCTTGGTGATGCCTCCAGAAGCTGGTGGTACCATACAGAAATAACAGTCGTCAACGTGATTGGTGGGCTCCCTCCAAATCATGGGCACAGCAAATGGCATTGCCTTTCTTTTGCCATTAAGCCACTGTGAAAGATTTACGGCACAAGTGCGGCAGCATACGTGTGGGGCCCAGTCTTTGTCCTGGTCGCCTATCTTGCAACCAAAATACAATACATGATACGCTTTCTTAACTGTTGCACTGATGTTCTTTTTCTGTGCAGCAAATGTCACTTCTCCGCAAATATAACAGAAGTTATTTGCACTATTAACACAGTTACGAGGTATTGCTACTGTTTAGTTACTTTACACTATAGCAATCACTTGTGTATGTTAGAGCTTCGAAAAATATGCGCGAATGAACGGACATTGCACGAGTTAATTGTCACGTCGGCCATTTATAAATAAACTATAATTTTCAATTTCGCAACACTCTCAATGGAAACTTACAGCAAATGCTGCATCAACTTCTTTGCATGAAGGGGTGACGCAATATGACGCAAAATTTCGTAATTTCTCACTAAATTGCATTACATTATGCAATAGCATCTATACAATGGACAAAACGTCAATATCTCTGGAACGTGAGCCAATCAACTTTTTTCAATGTGATATTCGTGTTCAGCACGTTGAATTCATTCGGGATTGGGTACTTTCACCTAAGAAGCAATTTCACTGTTGACCAGTGTAATTATAAAAGGCGTATCTATTGAAGGCTTACAACTGGGCATATAATACGTACTTCTATGTGTAAAATATATCAAAATGTTTTATTATGTGAACAGTGTTACATTTTCTTCGCACTTTGCAATTTTTACTACACACTTACCTGACTTTACCTTATACTATTTCTTCACACCAATATTTTAGACAGACATGATTTGTATTTATTTAATGTTTCATAGGAAAACTGTCTATATCCCATGCACTCAAACCCAATTAGATTTTCCAACGATATGTGATGCATTTAATTTTATTTCGCAAATATTTACTGTGCTAAATGTTGTAAATATTGCTAGAAGTCAAATGGACATTACTATCAAGGGGTTGGTTTATTTGCGCTTATTTGGACAACGTTTAAATCTCTCAACAGAGAAAATGAAACATTCAATCGATTATACCGTGCCTGCAATACACCATCCCGTATATTTCCCATCCTCCAACCGAACAGACTCACTTAATTTTGATCCCTGGAGCGAAAGGCTCTAGAAGTCGCTAATTGAGCAATCTCTCAGTCCTGCAGATCGCAACATTAACCCCATACCCCCATCATTCCACGTCAAAGACGGTCACCTTGCCAACTCCGACGAAATACGCAGAAACTAGAAAGAGACGAGACTAGAGGAGGAGAACAAAAACAAAAAAATACCGAAACGTCGGGGCAAAAACAAAAACAACATCGGAAAAGACGCCCGAGCGAGTAACGGGACAAAATTAAAAACGTGCAGTCGGGCGTAAATACGAGAAGTCGAGGCGACACGGGTCCCGGGTCGAGAGGGAATAAGACAAATAAATTACAATTTAGCGTAAATATTTTCGGTACGGTTGTATATAGGAGTCCGGATACTTGCGCGCTATTTTTCTTGGGAAGTTCTGAGGTTCGAGGGACTACGTTTTTTGTCCAAGGAGGACGTAGGATGGCTGTTGGCTCCCCGTTCGTTCCTTCGGGATCGACTTCCATTTAATTACAATAAAATATTGGAAGTTTAACAAAAAGTAATTACGTAGGGACTTTGATTAATGGAGCGAGCTGGGACGAATCGAACTTGTATTGATTTTCGTTATTGTTTTTCGTAAATAAAGAGTCTTTTGTGTTGTAGATGTCTTGAATATTAAATATTTAACTTACCTTTTCTAGACAATGTAATATGAATGAAAAAGATTATGGATTTACTATTTGTTCAAACATTTTCCATTATTCTTTACTCCACGTATTAATTTGAAAAATACTGGTTCTTAACACTGCGTAGGCTTTCACGGCCGGTGTAACTATAACTAACAGCTTCTTGCGGGTTTCGCCGTGTGTCAAAACTTTCGCTCGACGTTTCGCTGTTCATACTGACAGCTTCTTCAGGATAACTGAACTGTACTGAAGAAGCTGTTAGTTATAATACTGGTTCTTTTCCAATTGGCCCATTTAAAACGGAATGGGACGTTTCAGCGCCGCCGTTTCATCGCCGCCGTTTCAGCGCCGCCGATTCAGCGCCAGGAATTTCAGCGCCGCCGTATTCAGCGCCGGGACATTTCAGCGTCGGCCGATTCAGCGCCGCATTATTGAATGGTTAAACTATAGATAACTTAATGATACATAACTTAATGATCTTAACCAAATCGTTCATTCTTATGAAGAATTTTTGTACCACGTGTGTTTGGTTGCATGGGAGGTTTCGATGCGGCCGTTTTGATGCAGGAACGTTTTGACGCCACATGCAGTACCAATTGAATTTGATTTGAACGTATGATACACACAGTTTTTTAAATGTTTGAATTTTTTTTAGCATTGGAAGGGGTAAGATGGGAGAGAGGAATGATTTTCTCAATGTGTTTTTTCATTTTTTTCGAAATATTATTTCTTTTAACACGGGAAAGGTAATGATTTTTTAAGCGATATATTTTTTTTTTTCGACACATTGAAAGACAGGATGGATTGGAAATGTTCCAAATCATATTGTTTTTTAACATTGGAAGGAGGAAAGGGGGAGCGGAAGATATTTCTTTTAATGATATTTCTTTTCTTGTTTTTTTTAAACATCGGAAGAGGAGGCTTTAAAAATGTTTCAAATATTTTTTGAAGGGATGCGAAGGGGAGGGGGCGATTAGTTCTTTAAATGACATTTTTTCTCTTTTTTTAGGAAACATCGGAAGAGAGATGATTTGAAATACTTCTAATGCAAGAAGTATTTCAAATCATATTTTATCTAACATCGGAAGGAGGGGAAACGGGAGGGGAGGGGGGAATTGTTCTTTTTAATGATTTTTTTTTTTTTTTTTCGGAACATCTGGATAGAGGATGCATAAGAAATGTATTAAATCATATTTTTTCTAACATTGGAAGGGGAAAAGGAAGGGGTAGAATGCTTTTTTGATGATTTTTTTTTCTTTTAAATCAATTTTTTTAATATTGGAAAAGTGGAGGGGGAAGGGTAAGTATTAGTTTTTTAAGTGTTTTTCTTCTTTTTTTTTCGAAACATCGGAAGAGAGAGGACGCGTTAAAAATGTTTCAAATCATAAACATCATCATTAAAAAGCTAATGCCCCTTCCCCTCGACATCTTCCAATATTAAAAAAAAATATTTTAAACATTTATAATGCATTCTTTCCCCCGATGTTTCAAAAAGAAGAAAAAATATTTAAAAAACTAATTCCTTCCCCCTCTCACCCCGTTCAATGTTAAAAAAATATGATTTGAAACATTTTTAATATATCCTCTACGAATGTTTAAACAAAAAGCAAAAAAAATAATTCATCCTCGCGATGTTTCGCAAAAAAGAAAATTATCATTTAAACCACTCCCCTCTCCTCTCACCCCTACCAACACTAAAAAAAAATATGACGACATTTTTAATGTGTCCCCTCCCCCTCTCACCTCTACGAACACTAAAAAAAATATAATGACATTTTTAATGTGTCCTCTCCCCCGATGTTCAAAAAAATCTCTGCATCATACGTTTAACTTTTTTTTACTTATTACTATTATTTCGATGCGATTTAGAGATAATATTCTTCTTAAAATCATACCACCACTTCTTTGCAAAAGTACCGCATGGTGTTAGCAACAAGCCTCTTATTAATTTGCGGTGGTACATATTCACGTCATAAAAAAAAACTTCAACCAACGAATTTCAAAGAAAATCTTTTTCTGGACTTCATCCATCCTGTCTTTCAACGTGCCGAAAAAAAGAAAAAAATATCATTTAAAAAATCATTACCCTCCCCTGTCCTCCATCCAATGTCAAAAAAAATTATATTTCGAAAAAAAAAGAAAAACAAATCATTCACACTATGTTTATGGGCAGAAAAAAGGATGGTATCAATCACAATAAATTCGAAAAGTAATTTGTAACCAATACATATCATCAAGTTATCCATAGATTAACCATTCAATAACGCGGCGCTGAAATGTCCCGGTGCTGGAATCGGCGGCCGCTGGACGAGTCGGGGGCTGAAACGGCGGCGCTGAAACGTACTAGATCCCATTTAAAATGCACTAACGTGAAAAAACAATAATAATAATAATAATATGAATTTATTGACTCAAACCTAAGCAGGGCACTGTCATCGTCAAAGTATACATGAACAGAAACAAATATAAATATTAAAATATAACAGAAAACAAATAAATGACAAATGTAAATAACAAACTCAATAAGGACAAACGAAAATGTAAAAGAAACAAAGCGAACAAAAGTACAAAAATGTCAATAGTTAGAAACACCGAAGAACTCGTCAATTAAATAGCATTCTCTGTCCATTAATAACTGCTTCACTTGTCGTTTAAACCTTTGTATATCGAGATGCTTTATGGCAGATGGCAAGTGATTGTATAATTTCACTGCCAGATAATTAGTGGAAGTTCGTGTTGTTTTCACTCTATGATAAGGAACCACATAGTTGTCTTTGGTACGCGTATTGTGATCGTGTACGTGTGCATGTGTTATATATTTTGATTTTGTGTTATGTAAGTACACTACACAAGCCAGAATGTAAGCCGACGGCAGCATGAGTATCCTGTGTCTCTTAAATAATGTTCTACAAGATGTTCTGTAGTCTATTTTGCTTAATGATCTAATTGCTTCTTTCTGTTTCAGGAACACCCGCTGAGCGTGGACGGAATAGCCCCAGATAGGCATGCCGTATGTTGCTCTGGAGTGAAACATGGAGAAGTAGGTTAATTTCGCGGCTTCATAAGTGCCTACTTCTATCATTCTTCTTATGGCATACAACGCACCAGACAGTTTACTTGTTGTTGCATCTACATGATCGCTATAACACAGATTGCTGGAGATGTGGAGGCCCAAACAACATACTGTATGCTTATGCTGGTGAGTATGTGTGGTAATATGTAGTTTCTGTGTCTTGCTTTCGTTTAAACTGAAGCCATTACTTCTGAACCACTCACCAACTTCTCCTAACGCTGTCGCTGCATTGCATTCGTCCTGGGTGTGGCCCCTCGTTAGCAAAGTGTGTCATCAGCGAACAAACACACCTTTTCACACTCAATGTTACCCGGCAAGTCATTTATATAAATAGTGAATAATAAGGGGCCCAAAACCGACACCTGAGGTACACCTTTCTTAATAGGTAAAATTTTAAACCTCTCATTTTGTCAGGCAACAAACTGACGACGGTTGGTCAAATAAGATTCTAGGAGCTTATGTGCCTGTCCTCTCACACCGTAATAGTCCAGCTTCGCCAAAAGAATGCCCTAGTTTGTAGCCGTCCCTCGCGTGTGGCATGACACGATTTACTACCCTTCGTTCGATTGCTGATCGTAGACGTCCTAAAACGTCATGTAATTCGGAAACGGTACAACTTAGCCCCAATGTATGCCTAACGTATTGTTATTTAAATTTAACAAGGAATCCAAAAGTACAATAATATACAAGGTGTTCCATTTAAAATAATAAAGTTAGTATCCACTTCCGGTATAACCGGAAGTCCGCCATTACTGAAACTAATTTTAAAATGTGTAGAATATGATTCCAGGCAACATTTATTTGAAACACTTTTCCAAAAAAAACAATAATACATAGCAGATTTTATGGACCGTTGCATCTTGGGCTGGACACCCGGTATATTTGATATCTGTTGGGCAATTTAATAAATATATTATTATTGTGAAATATTTAATATTTTACTAAACAATTTATTTTACTAGCACGGACCTGATTAAAAAAGGTAAAAGTTTTCCGACCGCTGGACTATTCCAACTAAATAAACTGAAAAAATTTTACCGAACGATGAAGTTCTAACATTTCAATAATGATTTACCGCAAACATTTCACATAATCAAATCTAAAACTTCGCAAAATCGATTTTACCCCCCCACGCTAGACCGTTTTGCGATCTCGGACTCATCTAGCCCCCCCCCCCACTTCCTCCCACCCCCAAACCGCCGGGATAATAACCGAGCGGCTCCATTAACTCCCCGGTGATATATGCGAACGCTCCCGCATTCATATCTATCCGCGGTCGACCGCTCGAAAAGTTTTTTGCGTCCGGCCGGACGGCCGTAGAGGAGAGTAGTAAGCGTTAATGTCCGCATTTAATTAAGTCGGACGCGTCGTCGCGACGCTGCTGACCGTCGCGGGATAATCGTGGGACGCGCCGGGCAAAAAAGGGACCCCGAAAAACCGTACCGCACTCTACGGTCCATAAATCTCTTCTTCGCCTTTCCCTTTTGGCTGCATCACGTATTAGGTACGGCGGCGTAGCGTTTGAGATTCTACTAGCGTGATATAGAGCCATCTAACGGTAATTTCATTCATTACCGTTAACGCTAACGTTAACGAGCTCCGACTAATAGCCGCGAGACTGTTCGCGCACTAGTTCCTGTAACAAATTCAACTAGTGAGGTTGGTTATGGCTGGGGATTGAATATACGTCGGACTGGAATTAGTTTTAAGTAATGTTTGTCAATCTTTATTACGCTGAGAGAAGGGGGAGGTGTTTAAATCAATGAAAATAGGGATTCAATAAAAAAAAATTCTAGTTAAATACAGTCAAACAAAAATGTTTGTTAGAGTAATAGAATGTAAAGGTTAAAATAACAATGTACTTTAACAAAATTAAATTTAGGGCAATTAGTGTCATGGGTAAAATAAACAGTTATTTCATTTAAAATAAATTGATTAAAATAAAAAGTTGAAAATTGTTAGGTAAAACAAACATTTTTAGATAAAATATACCCTCTATTTTAAAATATTAACTATAACTATTCGTGTTGTGCTAAACGATAAAATTATGTTGAGCCAAACGCAGATACGATTTTTTCAGTTAATAATATTGTGTTGTTCCAACAAGTTATAGGGGCATTTTCCAATTTGCCTTGCAACAGCTATTCAGTTGACATGGAATTGCAAAATTTATAACCTTCCCCAATGACCAACTATATTTATGTCATATTTTATAAATATTTAAAAAATATTAAATCTTTCTTGAATATTAGATATATTAATATAATATGCATAAAATATATTAGGAAAACATTTAAAAATATATGTATATGTTATGTAGCATTAATAATATTTTATTGCAAATGTTTTCTCAATATATTTTTCATAACTCTGCAAGAATATTTTGCTTTGTATTTCTGTAAATATTTATTTCATATAAAAAAAAGATTGAATTTTTGCTTTGTACATTTGGTGCGTAGGACGAATAATATAAAATGGGTAAAATATGCATACATATTAGGTAGGTATGTACCTATTTAAAATGATAGTTTAAAGATTAAATTAGATAATATATATCTAATATGATTTAATTAGTATCTAAGTTGAGCGCTGTAACTGCGTTTTGTATTATATTATTTGTAATATTTGTAAGTTGCGAACGTCAACACAACACCTCTATTCATTACAGTGCCGGTGTTATATGATTTAGTATTGTTTATGCGTCTATGGATTAGGTACATAGAATGCATACGCGCACGTGCGTATCATCAACGTTTTCATTCGTTTGTCCGTTACATGTTATAGTTTATAATAGTATACGATTAGGGCAGATTAGGGTTAACTGTGTAATTAATTGTTGCGGGGTGTGTTTTAGTTTTTGTGGTGACTACGAGGTAAGCAAAACTTTGAACATGTCATGGCATTTATAAGATAATTGGAATGCTCAATATCGCTATGTGCAGAAATCGTTTAATAATATAATTGTAGGAATTTTATGCATCATATATGTACTGCATCTACCAGATAAATTGCTAGTTGATTGCTTAAGAGATTCATCTCGGTAGATAAGCGTCATAACCTCAAATAGAGGTTAGAATACTTGTGTTGTATTATGTTTGTACGTAGAATGTTTTCAAATATTATGAAATAAAGTAAAAATAGTATCGTAAGTATTAGAATGTAGCTACCACTCCAATTATTGTAAATGCTCCAAATATATTAGTAGGTGTTGATAATGTTGTACGATGTTTTATTCATGGTATGATCTAATACAATTGGCATTGTTTTAGAGGGCACAAGGAAACGCTATGAGAGCGCCACTACCGAAGATATGGAAAAAGTCATAGGGTTGTACCTGGCACCAGCCAAGGCTAGACTTAAAAATGAGTATTTTTCATTTTTATTGGCTTATTCAAATAAAATGATAATAAATACGTTTGTTTTTTATTCAGAACACTTCAATTAAAAAATAGTGATTGATTTGATAAACCTTCAGTATGCCTTAAGAGATGCCGGAATTATTGATTATTAATTTGTATGGTGAGTGTGAAAGAACAAGTTCTTGCCTTTTAGACAACTCTATGTACGTTTCAACTTTTCGTTATCGACGTTATACATTCTAAATAACCAAGAACAATTTTAGTTCATTTTGACAAATTAAATAGATTGCATAAAAAAATCTCTATTTTCATATAAATATTTTAGAAAAAATATAGCGCTTACATTAATTTTAAAATATGAAATGAATATTTTAATTGAATATTTTATCTATATTTAGAAAAAAATATGAAAGATATATTCAAAAACCTCTCACGAAAAATATTTATAAAATATATTTTTAAAAATATTTATGTAACATTTCTGGTTGTTAGGGTTATGTTAATATAAAGTGTAAAATATCTCTAAAACTGGGTTTTTATATAACTTAAAACGTAGCAGTTTTATTGGTAGCACTGCCATTGCACGCCACCACCAGTTGCTGTTTAAATGTTCGCAGCTCTTATTGCATTTTAACTGGTAAATGCACTAAAGTAATATTTTATAATCTTGACTGCCGTGCAAATGAGTAATATGCATCGTTACATAGGCAAATCCATTTTAATCTAGTAATACATTTTAGTACCTATATTTTCTTACAGCCACGTTATTCATAAATTTGCCGGCATCTCAGTTTCAATTCTTAGTGTACCGCATCCCCACGCACTGCTTATTCATTCTACGCACGTTTCAATCCCCACAGGTTGTACACTTACCGCGATCGCTCGCAGATTTTGTTGGTATCCCATCCTTATTCCTTGTCCTAACATTGTAGTCGCCCTTCGGGTATGATACGATGATAGTTTTCTCCGTTCCTGTAGGACTATAGATCGTAGTCGCCCTTCAGATGTGACACGATGATAATTTTTTTTCCGCCCTTGTCTGACCATAGACCGTACCACGGGCGTGACACAGTACTAACTTCCATCTGGTATTCGGTTGTACTTCTTAGCCGTCCCTCGGGTGTGACATGACGCAACCCTCCACCCCTCGTTTGATTATAGACTGTAGTCGCTCCTCGGGCGTGGAATAACGTAATTTTTCCGTCTCGTGTTCAGTTGTAATTCGTAGTCACCCCTCGGATATGCCACGACCCAACCTTCGACCCAGCGTTCGAATGGCGATTGTAGTCGCCTCGTGGGCGTGACACCGCACGATCTTTCGTTTGGTGTTCGTAGTCGCCCCTCGCGTGGGGCATGACGCAACCTACTACCCTTCGTTCGATTGCTGACCGTAGTCGTCCTGCAGGCGTGACACGACACGTAATCTCCGCATTTCCTTTTTTTCTCCCGTTGAACTGCAGTTTGTAGTCGCCCCTAGGGTGAGAGACACGGCATTAGTTTTACGAGAGTCGACGTAAAATCCACGCAATAGAAATCTTCGCAATTTCAGTAAAAATAAAAATATCTCAACTTAATAACTACGTGAGCACGGAACAACATGAGTATAGTAAATGTCTTCTGCCGTTTTGGAGCCATCACTATACCATTTGATGGCATTTCTATTCAAGTTCAAGATGGTGTTATGATCCCACTCGCTCCTGTTACTTAGCTTTGTGGTGAATTCCTTCACAAAGCTAAATTTTTTTAACATATCATCTCGGGGTATATCCCAGGTTTAATCACCGTCGGGAGATTGAGGCCTATGCCTAATCATTCCTTCCTTGACCATTCTTAGTGCGGTTCTTTTCGCCACGCCCTCTATTACAATGTGGAGGGGGGCAAGATCCAATACTACTTCAATAGCTGCTGTTGGGCAGGTTCTCATAGCCCGCGTTATGCATACACATGCTAATCTTTGCACTTTCGAGAGGTTAATTCTCGCGGTGGCCAGATTAGTTCTTTTGCTCCATGCTACTGATGCATAGGTGATGATCCAAGATTAGTGAATAATATTCTAAATACACCCTGCTAGCGAAAACTTATTTGCTTCTAGTAAATTTGGGGGCACATAGAATGTCCTGCTTTGGTTTTAACTAAATGATTTCGCTTAGTAAGTGATCATTATGCCAAGAATTGATTTTAATCATTGTTTTCTGTCCTCTCACTTTCGTATTTTCCTTTATATTAATGAAAAACACTAAAATCTTTCAGATAATAGTCAATAATTTTTCATACAGATCTTCGTCGACTCCTCCAGTCTCCTCCTAAATCTGACAAAACCGCCGGAAACTATACGTGTGTTTCCCTGGACTTTCGGGCGCTTCAATCATCGTCATGTTCGCCCCAATCCGTCCTCTCTCTTCGTATCTCCAGCGCCGAGATTTATCACCCCGAAGGCAAGAATGGACGGACGAATCAATTCGGTCGTGTCTGTCTGTGAGGACGAAAATATCTACTGAAAATTTCAGGAGATCCATATGCGAATGTATGCGCATATCTATCAGAACGAACCAGCTCAAATTTAAACGTATAAAACGGGTATCTGCAGGGAGGAGTGTCGTTGAATAAAAGAATTTTATGTGGATTTTGTCATATCTAAATGAAAATTGGTGAATTTTCAACGGTTTGGGGTTATGTGTCGATTGTATTTTTTTTGTTGTGTTTTTGACACTAGTGAATCACTGAGTTTCTTGAACAGTAATTTCCGAATTACCATCTTTTAAATTTACCCTTAAGGGGAGGTTTACATGTATTTGACTGGAAAAATCGATTTTTGGTTTTTTGCATTTTTTGAAAGCTCCAAATATATAACATACATTGTTAAAGCGGTTTCGTAATATTCGCATTGTTTAAGCCGCTACGGCTTATTAAAAGAGCGGGTGTACCGTACACAAACGGAGCATATTAGATGTAATACTATATTCGACTCGGGGCTACTCGGGTCGAAATATCATACTTATTGTTTGTTAATGTATATATAGTTGTCTTTAATGATTAGAAATGCCACTGCAGTCTGGATCACAAATAAACGACAGAGTAGCTATTTATATTACAATAATATGAAGCAATTAGATCCGAAATAAAACGCACATTTGAAGAAACTGATCTAACACTATTTTTTTTACTTAAAACACACTTTCCCACGCTTTAGAAAACTACTTACCATAAAATGTATTAATTTATTGCAGATGCACTTACTTACACTAAATTTCTTAGAAAAGTTGGCTAGAATATGATGGCAAAGGTAACCCGCACTACGGATCATCAGAGTAGCACAGGAAAAATGGAAGTCGATGCGATGCCTTAAAAGAAATTTTCGCACAATTTCGGATAGGCGACTGAGACAAGACAACTTTTTAAGCAATTTGTGATTTTTAGCCGTACGAAGATGTTACTGTTCAAGAAAAAAAGAGAATGCGTTGGAGATGTACAAAAAAGAATGAGTAGACTTTGAAGAAAGGGCGCTGGTAAACTGACTGACAAAGTTATTGATAATTTAACAATAGTGTACTATGGATTGGCAATTAGGCAACATCCAGATTCTGCATAAAAAATGAAGGCAGCTACTTGGGCTACATTTCATTATAAATGTTCAACCGACGCGGATCCACGACACATTTATTGTCCAAAAGGTGTAGACAGCCAAGGTTGAGCTTGCTTCATTCATACATGACCCTCTTTTGTAAAAAAAAAAAATCAAGATGCTATTAGGCCATTTATGAAGTTTTTTTCTAGAGCGATTTATTGCAAAGATGCATTGGAAAAAATTGTCAAAACTGAAACGACTCGTTTAGTTCATGTGTATAGAAACTAGCTCAAAAGATTTGCCCTGCGACCCATAAACAATTCAACTTGCTACCACATTGCCGCAAATTTATTCAATGAAGGTTACTTTTCTGTATTACAAATAATGAATGCGGTGGAAATTGCAGTAGGACTTGATGCCAAAAATTTCGTCATCAATTCTGATCGTCAGCACATATAACGAGCAGAGCAGAGTATGTCCAGCGCTGCAAAACTTGCTGTGCTGTCTAAAGGGAAGCAACAAATTTTGCAAATGCAGAAGTATGAAGAAGAAGAAGGATTAATATATGGTGCTGGAATAGCTGACTAAGTGAATGTTGAACTATTTGTAAAAAATTTTGCTGAGAAACTTTGAACGCGTTTTTCTCGAAACATGATTTTTCAAATCTGCGTAAGTTCTAGTTCTTCAAGTGTTCAATATATCAACTTAATTCTTTTGTTTTCTTAAAGTAAACAGTTTTTATTGGAGGTTATACTTATAATATACTAAAAATTGCAGTATTCCACATTTTTATATCCACATAATTACAAAAAAGAAATAGAAAATAATCAAATTAAAGTCCAGGTATCTGCCACATTGTTTGCTTTCGACTTATTTGGTAAAATTAGGTATAACCTCCAACAAATTTAATAATATTTCTAACTCTTCTTTTTATTTTCAATTTCAGATCACTTTTGCGTATGCTAGAGTTTACGCAGTTTGACCGTGTTTCTGTGCACACTGCTACCTAGATACAAATAGCGAACGTTATTAGTGTCTTGTCATTAAGAAAATATATATTTTTAATGTCCAAGTTTTAATATATTTATTAAGAAAAAGCCGTATTTCGTATATCTTTTCCTTTGTCTGAAAAAAAAAGCTCAAAGTTTTTGGACTTTTCCGATGTATATATATAAACCTCCCCTTAAAGGGAAAGAAACAATTATTTTCCTCTACATGTTATTAAGAAGAAAAATAAATTAGAAATAGACATCTATGAACACTAGCCGCTGTTAACTGTTTAATGTAGATATCATTAACTTTATTTTGCTCCATCTACAGGAGAAATCATGACTGTTCTTGTACTAATGGAGATATCTAGAGATGTGGTTTATAATGTCTACTACAACAAACACAGCAATGGAAATTTAAAATTTGGAACATTAGTAAGTTTTTCCGATTGTTTACTTAAGGCCGTTTGCACCGTTAGTGATTAAGTTGTAATTAAAATTTAATCATAATTAAAGTTGAATTTCTCTTGCACCGACTGCTTAACTAATAATTAAATCCTTAATTCGTGATTATCTTTAATCAGTACCCAAGTACGAATTAACTCATAATAAAGTTGGCGCAAGCGTAGTTTCTTTGTTTACAATCGTGTTTATAGGCGATTATAGGTTATGTTATGCGGTTTTTGGTTATAATACAAATATCTGTGACTGTAGATTGAAATAGCTAGCTAATTAAAGTGTTCACTTTGAATATTAGGACAAGGAATAGCGGCGTGCAAGAAGTGTATATTTGGCAGGGTTTTAGAAAGTCCAAGGTAAATCAAAAATTAATTCCCGAAATAAAAAACTAACGATAAATGTATTTGAGGATAACTCGTGGTTTCAGGTGGGAATGACCTGCACGTATTTCGTAATAGGAAAGGATATCTTTTTATAAATTCACAATTTTTATGTGATGCTAATTTAAAATAATGGATATCGTAGTACGAGGCCAGGGAATACACACTTTAACGATCCATTCTTTTCCGTAAGCGACAGAGGATATGCCTCAAAAACATATTTTATTGACCCCACTGTTAAATTCTGAAACAGTTGTGAAAAATCGTTATAATGAAAGCCACACGGAATGTCATTGAAAGCTTGTTTCTAAGAAGAATGTTAGAAGAAGCTGGATACCTTTATGGCAGTAGTAGTTGGTACCTCAGTATTGCACAATATAGCCATAAATGTGGGTGAAGAGGAAATCAATGAAGAAAAATTAAATCAAGAAATTTTAAATAGACAACTTCATGAGATTAATTATGACGCTGTTGATGATGTACCTGCTGTGACACAGGCATTACTAATTAATGATTATTTCAACAATATGTATTTCATTGCTAGAAATTAACTTTTGAACTTTTTTTTTTGTATTTGTTTTCTTTGGCTTTTGTATAAATGAAATATATTTTATTTACTCTAAATGCATTATCACTTTGATTTTTTTAAAAGAAATATTGTGTACCTATGTAATTAACCATTTTTTCGTTAAAAAAGGAACAAAATATATAAGAAAATCATGGCAATAATAAAATAATTCTAACAAGTAATAGCAGAGGTCAAATAAAGTATCAAAAATTAGAGCATTTATAGAACAAACAAATAAAAGAATTCCATAATGAAAAAAAAACCTGCATTCATATATTAATTTCCATTTTAAAACTACTACTCAACTTTTTTTATTTCGATATCTAATTCTGTAGCAATTTTCTTCAGCTTAAATTCCAATAACTTTCAAAATGCCGCTTAAAATCGCGCATTCGCATAGCGACAATTTTCATTATGATGGAACAGTGTTCCTAATATAAATACAATTTTTGACTAAAAACTAAACTTAACGCATTACCGACCTATATTTCTGTCGCAAACTTTTTAATCAACTAACCATTAATTAAATTTGTGCGGTGCAATCCTATTCATATTTAATTCGTAATTAAATTTAATTTTTGATTAGTTAATTAAAATGTTAATCACAGACGGTGCAAACGGCTTTGCACGAGTTTGCACCGTCTGTTACAATTATTGACTGATCATGTCTCCCCAAAAAGTTACTAAATATTTTGAATTCTCTTCCATTATCCTTCATTTCATCTTCCTAAGTTTCATAGAACGGGACGGGGCGGGATGTTTATTTTCATGAAAACCACAGTTGTTCTCAGGTAAATTAAATGGAATATATTAAAATAAATAAATTATTTACTATAAATACAACTCAAAATTAAAATTAGATTTTAAACAGATATTTTTAACCCCTTTATAAACGATACGATGACTTAACCTAATATAAAAATAATGAGCACTTTTATGATTGAATAAAATTGCGAAAAATTGACTCTTGAACTTTTAAAATCAGAACCTAATATTCAATTAATCAATTATCACATTTCATTATAAATATAATAAAAACTGATGTGAATGTGACTAGTATACGCCTAAAAAAAGAACCAAAAACCTATTCTGTGTTTTTCGAAGATTAAAATGGTTTTGATTGTGTTAATACTGTCCCCTGATTAATTAATATCGGTTTAGGATGAATTTCTGAGCTCTAAATCAACAGGTGTATTACAAAAATAAGGGTACAGGCTTTTATTCTGGCGAAAATTTGAAATCCTCTTAACTGTGGAACCGTCTGAATATCTGGACATCTAACTACTTAACGTGAATGTGTGGTCTCTCTCTGCTAGTCTTTGCGATTTCCTGGTCAATACTTCGCTCTATGGGTTTCTCTCTTCTAAAAAAAAAAAAACGGCTTGCATTTCTTTTATTTAAATTGACAATTAACTTGATATAAGTGTATATCTCGGTTGAATAGAGTATTTGCTAACTTTTAATCACTTTTTTTACTTTCTACTCTTATTATTTTTCGCGGAAAATTATTTTGTTCTTGATATAATTTCAAATACACTTTTTTTTATCCACGCGTTAAACATTCTCTCCTATCAATTTTTGTAAATAAAATCTTTTTTCTTGTTTCTCCGAACATGGCTTTCCAAATCATCCGTCTACCAATCGAATATTTGCCGAATTCGTCCGTCAACAATATATGAAAACCGTGTAATTGCATCAGTTTATCCAACTTTAGAATGTACACCTCGAGGAACAGTTATTTTAAAATTCAATGTTAAAATGTTTATCTCGTTCTCATTTTGGTTTCTTTCATATTTATTACATGTATTTTGTATTAAAATTAATTAAATTCAAAGTATTCTTATATGACAGCTGATATTACAGATTTCTATAATTGCATATTTCTGTTTCTGCCGTTAGATGTCTGTAGTTTGACAAATGTAATTTTATGAAATTAATTTTCTATTTTTAAATTTAGATGATATCTAAATTGAATAATCACAATTTACAATTAAAGATTTATTCTAATCAAATAAATAATATTTTCGTTTGATTGTGTTCATAAATTTTAAATTTGTTTTTCGTACTAACAATAAGGTTTTCTAAAACTATGGCGTTGGCAATTTTGTTTAGATTGAAATAATAAAATTATGATTGATCAAAGAATTCAATACAATATTTGCTGAAAAGCACTTCTTTGATTTCTGCAAGTGGAGTGGCTATCAAAACATATTATTTTGGAAAGAAATCAAATATGTTTGTTCAAGTTTTAATTAAAAGTAATAATTAGTTAAAATGATTCATTCTATTTGTACATTTTAATCGGTATAACAAGAAAGATATGTATTTATATTATTTAATATTAGAATTTCATAATTGTTTATTAAGTTGCTAGATAAACAAGAAACAACAAGTCTATTAGATCGCTTACGCAGCAATTGTCGCATACGTGGAAGTCGTAATCAAATATGTACGTAATTGTCTTGACTGAAACACCTCTGACGCCATCGCCGGAGGTGCCCTTCGCCTCTCATTTCAAAGCTCTCCTCAAACTACCATGGATGTCGTCTTCGTGGCTTACCCCTTTTGCCCCACAATTCAAAGCCTTCTACATATTACCATGGATGTGATCGACCCGTGCGTCTCTGACATCATCAGCTGAGCCCCGCACTTCAAAGCTCTTCCCAAGCTACCGTGGATGTCGTCCCCGTGGACGCCATCGTCTTGAGCTGTCCCTCCCACCTAAAGCTCCGCTCTGGGTGACCTGGAGAAGAATGGCTTTGAAAGTGGTCTAGAAGCCCCCCTACTTTACCTACTAATAAAGCGATCACTGCGTTTATTTAAGAGTGTGATCAGTTCGCTGTTATCAAACATATATTGTTAAAGATAATTGCCACGTACCCAAAATGGCCTTTTTGTGTTAAATATCTTGCACGTCTTGCAATATTAAGAATTGACATTGTAATCTGTTAATTTAACAACACTATCGAACAAAATTCTACTATTTAATCAAAAGTATGAATGAAGCGACATAAAAAGAGGGTGGACCTCTCTTGACTAGCACATGTACTAAAAAATAGCTCAAATTAACACGTAATTTTTGAAAAGTGTATGCTGATGAAACTATGAATAAACAGCGACTCTTAAATATGCTTTATGAAATAATTTGTTTCGGTCAAATAAACAAATCATCGAGCTAAAGATATGCTTTATTAATTTCAAATATTTTTGTTTCTTACAATCCAATAGATATGTATTTGAATAATAATTGTGGCCTTTAAAATTCCTTTAATATTTTGTTATTTATTCTATGTTTGTTTAATGTGAGTTTACCTCTGATCTGAGCATGAACATAAATCCTGCTTTGATATTGAAACAAAATGTAATTTTTTATCAGCATAATGTGTTGGCGAATACATTTTTTTGTATATTTTAGAATACCATTTCTATTTTACAGAGACTGACATTTTATACATTAAACCATACTTATTGGTGAAACAGCAAGTAGATGAACCGTGTTGTGGACATTTCATCCATCTATTTGCAGTTAACCAAAGCGCTATCTAGCCGACATGGCACAGATCCCAACATATTGATTGGGACACACGTGTACCGTTACATATGATTAATGTACCCCACCCACACCCCTTTGGCGGCTACATTTCTGTCCCATGCAAACGCGACGAGGACAATTCATTACGTCCTAAGCGTAATTGATACTGGGAATCGTTACAGTTCAGGATTCAATGACGTATTGCTGGCCGCATGCATCAATAAACCAGTTCATCACGCCGAACTTCCAGTCATCTAATCTCTTTCAGCGGCAATGCCGTATCTATGCGCTAGAAGTGCAGATTTCCCTCTAATGCGACCCTACCGCAAGCGTTTGAGAATTCTACTGCGAGTTTTTATAGATGCGGAGCGCGTGAATATTTCAACTGAATTTGCCGTAGTTTCTCGCCTGCGGGCGCGGGAAAATATAGTCTCCGCACGCGAATGTGCAACCGGCAACGGACTGTATGTAGTACGCCGTAGGCGATGCCCATGAATTATTTTCGTTTTAATTCCGCAAATGTTATGTCACTCCCGTGGGGTGCTTATAAATTCTTGTTTGCGCATTTTAAGCGCTAGACAAAGCGTTTCCGTATCAATTATTCAACGCGCACGAGAGGCGACTATCGTTATTATTGGATGAAAATGGCGAGGTGGGTTACAAGATTTATTTAAATCCCCGACGTTGGTTGATAATAATTAAATTAAATCAACTAAAAGGGAAATTGCATGGTGATCAAAATGCCTTCAGTTTGAATCTCTAAAATAATTATGTTATTGTAGTAAATAAAATTATAATAATATGCTGTGATAAAAATAAATTCACATAAATTCCTTAATTATAAAACATCGAATTAATTTACAATGTATTGTACGCATTTTATTATTATTATTATATAAAATTTCAGATGTCAAATAAAATGACGTTTTTTTTACTTCGCTTACCTCGAATTAGTTTTCCGCTAGTCTTTTCGACAAGCTTTTGTGATCCTATTTTCCCCTATGTCCCTCCTCTACCTTCCTTTACTTTCAGAGATGCTCCTACATTTTGTAATTCCTCAACGTAAACTTTATCGTTTAATTTTTGGCTTTCAAATTTTGTTTTTTTTTCCCCTGTTTGTGCAGCTTAGCTAGAATTTAGATCTTTTAGTCTCATTTACTTACAGTCAGTTACTAACACTTATTACGGTCTTAGATTTTCGTTTAATTTCTTTCAATTTTAGCAAATTCCTTCAATTCCCATGTTTTGACATTTGACGTTTCACTTCTAGGAAGGCTAAGGTCTGTCTGATATACACATCCCGGCATTATCGATTCCACGCATCGATTCGAGTTGTCGATTGACCGTGTTCCTTTCATCTGTCCTATTCTGTGTTTTACATCTTTTCGACGTTAGAGGGTGTCTCTAGGTCCGTTTTCTTATTTTATTTATCTGTCTTCTGATTGGTTGTGTGACGATTTCCTTCCTTCCGGCTTGCTGGCCATTTTGTGTGGTTGTTTAGAGGCGTTCTCACGAGTAATACTTCCTATCTTCGGAATTTTTGGATATTTTCACATATTTGTGGATTTAATTGGAAGTTTACTGGAGATATTCATTGGCTGTATATTTGCTGGCGTTTGGTGTGGAATTTTTGTGAATATTATAGCGGATGTGTCCGATATATTGGGATATAATTTGAGAACACGCGCGTCTGCAACGCCATATCTGTTTCTTTCTTCTCTTCGTTGTAAAACCTCGTTATTTAACGGTAAGCAGATCTTGTAGTGATTTCTTTTAAATCACTAATTTTGAGATTTCTGTGTTTTTAGAGGTTTTTTTTCAATACCCCTTATTTCTTTGAATTTTGGTATCTTCATTTTGTGTGAGATTTTGAACACCCCCGTGCGGCTGAGGACTTCTGCGACCTTTTTAAGTCCCTTTGGAGAATCCTACTTTCCTTGAATTAAGTGGACCATCTGCTTCGGATAGTACCGAGTCTGCCCAGAGGCTACGATCTGTTCGGATAGGAGAGTATTTCCAAGGCCGTAACAACTGATTGAGAACAAAAGCTAAGTTTGCACGTTTCCTTTTTTTATTTGTAAATTTTGTCCGCGTTTAAAATTTTCATTAGTAAATTATCAACCCCGATCACTTAGTTTTTTAACGGAAGTGCATCACCTTTTGTCTTTTTATTTTGAGTTCTTTGAGTCACTTTCGGTGCCGGAAATTTAGGGAACACAATGTAAAATCAAAATTTTATTATTTCAATCTAATAAAAATTGCCAACGCCATAGTTCTAGAAAACTTCATTGTTAGTACCAAAATCCCGTTGACTCATCATAATTTTGGTTTAAATTAGAAAAATACTAATAAAGCTATATTAAAACAATGAAAACATATTCAGACATTCATAAATATTAATTACTTTAGTGTAGATTTAATAGGCGAACATACCTTTTACAACGGAGATCACAATGCCACGTCACCAACAAAAGACCATTCTGGCGATCCTTCACGCGAATACGTCGAGATGCCTCGCCTACTGTAATGCATAGTTGATGGACGCCTATTAAAAGGCGCTACCGTATATTTTTACCCCGTTCGTGCGGTAATAAATCGGCGCCCTGTCAAATTTTAATTTTGTTTAAAATACATAGTCGCCTTCCATGTCCCAGCGACATATATTACGCTAATGTGTCGCTCCCTTGTATTGTGTTCGCCGTACCCGACGGGGACGCGCTAAATTATTGTTTAGCGCCACCCTGACACGGTTGTCGTTATAAATTAAGGCGAAAGGGGTGCCGGTTGATGCCGCCTAACTCGTGAAACACGTCAAAGGGGAGTCCCGGGATAGGAAGAATGGATGCTTATTAAAGATTGATTCGTTGTTATGATTTGTTTGTTCATCTTTTTGAAGGAGTACACAATCTCACAGCAGAACACGTTATATCATTTATAAATTGAAAGTTTATGGATGATTTTTGCACCAACTGTATTCGTTTACAGACTAATATTCTTCGAATTTATTCGATTGATACCATTCATGTGATACAAATAACAAATAAACTTATGTCGGTATAGTAGCAGTCTTGTGTATTAACATAGTGCAATTCTATTAATAGTGGGATAAATCCCTGCAATTAATACAACAAATAAAGATGTTTTAAAAACATGCTTCCTGTTAAGCGTTATCATGAGTTAGTCAGTTCAGCGATTTTTAAGTACGCAGTTACGGGACGGTTGCTAGCTATCGACACAAGCGGCCGAATGCTAAGCTACAATTTTTGAAATGTCATCAAAGCTTTATCAGTGCAGGTGGCTTGTCACCGTCCTTTCTTGTTAAATGTCATCACGAGCTGTTAGATATGCGATTTTGAAGTACGCACACCATTTCTTCAACTTGTGGAGTTCTCACTGTAGATGGATGCCCGTTACACTGTAAAAAATTACAGTAATTTTGCCATGGTAAATCAGGAATATTACATGTAATAACGTTGTGAATTTACCACAATAAATCATGTAAATTTTGTTTTACATGGTTTTTTCTAGAATATTTAACATGGAAAAAGAAATTTCGGTAACACTTATAGCTTTTTCATGTAAGTTTAAGATGTAACAAAAATTCAAAAGGAAATACAGGAAAAAACATGTACAATTTTATATTTACTCTCAAAATTTACTTAAAAGTGTAATATTTACATTTTTGTGGGGTATTTAGTGCACTTTAAAAGTAATTTTACTAGTGAACTATTAATTTTGCTGTAAAAATATGAGGATCTTTTATATTTATTTGTTTTTACTTGAATTTTCGGGTAAAACTATAGATATCATGGAAAATACGAAATTCATACGCCCCAATATGATTGGTTATTGGATTATTTATCTGTGCGCGTAGATAATTCTATTCGTTTGTCGAACTTATTGTTGGCTCAATGATATCATGTACGTCACAAACAATCGTAGGTTTCGCGTAAGCGTGTTCATTCTTGATCCCTGGTTGAGCGATTCAGTATGACCTATATTAGGTGCTATAAAAGAATTAGGTAAGTTGCTTGCTCTCTTTATAAAAATACATATAAAAATTACTTCAGTGTTCGGTAAATATAGAGCTCATATAAATATTACATACGAATTTTACAGTGCAATCTTTGAAACACACATCAGCATGTGAAATTTACTAGATGGTAGAAATTTTACTTTATGAAGCAAATTTACCTGTAAAATTGTAGGCAACTTTGTTACCAACGATTTTACATATAATACAATACATTTACATTTTTATAGAAGCAACGACCTTATGTTTAGACACTACATATTTTAAATTTAACAATTTTTATACACAAACATTTGGGTACTGCCACATACCAATATCAGCAGTGATTGCCAATTTAACTAAGGAAAAATTGGAAAAAAAAACGGTTTTAAATAATATTGATTTTGACATTTCATTTTTCAAAAGTTATGTCGATGACTGCATACTAACGATCCCTAAAAATAAAAGCAACTACATTCTCGAAAAATTTAACTGTTTTCATCCACGTTTACAATTCACTATTGAAAATGAAAAGGAATCAACCATAAATTTCTTGGATGTGCAAATTTCACACAAGCAAGGACAAATTTATACAACTTGGTTCATTAAACCTACCCATTGTGGCAGATTTTTAAATTACTATTCACAAACACCAATTAAATATAAAATTAGTACAATTAACAACTTGGTAGACCGATGTATGGAATTTTCGGAAAAAATTTCGTTCATGATAATATAGAAAAATTAAAACTATGCTACAAAACAATGATTACCCACTAAATTTTATTAATAAATATATTAAAAAAAGGATTATCCAATTAGAAAAAAAAAAGAAATAGAAAAAAAGGAAAATAATGAAAATAACAAATACATAGCTTTACCTTATGTCTCAAATTTATCGGAGAATATACAAAAGTTACTTCAAAAATATAAGATAAAAGTAGCACACAAACCTAATAACTCTAATATGAATTTTTTCACCAAAACAAAAGATCCTGTTAATGAAAATAAGCAAACAAATACAATATACAAAATAAAATGCAAAGAATGTGAGGGGGTATACGTAGGACAGTCTAAACAATACATAGATAAAAGAATATATGCACACAAATATAGCATACTAACAAACAATAATGCCACTGCCCTAACCAAGCACGCTTTGGAAAAAAAAACATAATTTTGACTTTGAAAGAGTAAAAATATTGAATAAAGAGAATAATTATAATAAACGGTTATTTAAAGAAATGTGGCAAATAAAAAAACATAAAACTGCAATAAACGATAAAAGCGATATAAACAATTTAAGTAAAATTTACAGTTGCTTAATAAGTTCTTAAAAAAAAAAATGTAAATTATTCTACAGATTAGTTATTAAAATGAAATATATATATATACAAAATTATAACCATTCAAAAACGCATACACCTTATATATTAAATTTTTAAAGTATTTTTATGCAAAATATTTTTCCGTCATATATGTATTTACAAATAAGTACACATAGTCCTGCGTATTTGGATAAACATATTGATAGAAATAACATTTAAAATAAAAAACAATAAGTAAAAGAAACAAGGTTAGGGAAATATACGCACTGGTATACATTTTATGTGTGTGGTTGTTCAGGAATCAGCTCTTAAAGTTTGTCGCATATATTGAGAATCACCCTGTATATCAAGATATTTTGCTAGAGCAATTCGTTGGCTATTAATACGCCTCTCGTCTTTTGAGGTAGAATGGTGTAAGAATTATGATCACGCTGGTATAGTACCTAAATATGATTAATTCGAACGAATTAAACACAATTATTAAACATTAAAAAATTACCCGATTTTCAGTAGGATAAAAAGAAGTTATATATACATCTTCTGGCTGTTTTAAATACCCATCAATATTCGTCGATATTCCCTCGCTTAAAACGCGAAACCCAACGACTAAAATAGCTATAAATCACCCAAGCGTACCACCTTAATCACGGCTAAAGCCCGGCATTTTTTAAATATCCTGCGTTTTCCCCTCTCTCGGAAAAAAAAGAATAATAAATAATAAAACGCCCATAAGTCAATGCGGGGAAGTTGATCGCTACCCCACAGGTTGCCACAGCTAATCGATTCTGACGTCACGTTTTCCGCTTCATCCGAGTGAAGTTTTTTTTTTATATATCGCGTTCGGAGGTTGGCCGACTTAGCATGTTTATATTCAGGGTATTTCGTTTTTTGTTTTGAAAAAAAAAGAAAAAGTTGCTAGAGCTGTACGGCAAAAGTTGTTTTTTATTTGTTTGTTTATGTTCACGTTTCCAAACGATGTACCTAAAATACGAATTCGAAGAATTTGAAAATTTAACAGCATTCTAAGAGCGACTTGGCTCAATCGAGAAAGTGAAGGTGTAAGATGTGGTGATGAAACGATGGAGTCTCATAGAGCATGCATAAAAAGTAACGGATAAATTCGTGAACTTTGGTAATATACTCATTTTTTAAACGATATTTTGGAGGAAGCTAGCGATTTTATTAGATGACCATCTTCGTATTTTTTTTTTAATTAAAAAAAAATTAAACTCATTTTTGAAACGTCATAATGGTTTTATAGGTGCTGGTGTCTTATGGGCGGTATTTCCTACTAAGCGTTATCAATAGTTGTTGGTTCAACGACTTTCAATATATATTTACAGGCACGTTACAAGATGTTCCAATTATAAACTTTCCTTTTTGAACCGTCGTAAAAATTTTCTCTCGAACGCTTACCACATTCTGTGCGAATTCGGGGCTCTGGACCCACGAATTCGAACAGAATGTAGTAAGTATTGATGCCAACTCTGTGTAGGTGTCCTTTCAGTGTACAGTGTGCTGGTAGGAAACCTGTTGTCATGAATTTGCTTGCTTCTGTTATTTTAGAGTTCTTCGTGTTTCTCTTTGACACAACTTCTGTACGCAACCGCCCCTCATCAGTGAGTGGATCTTCAAATAAGACATGCCCGGCTGTATCTACCCCAGCACAATCACATCCGAATCATTAACCCTCCCAATTCTACATAAATATGATTTTTCACCATTATTACCATGACCTGTTGTTAATCCCACCATCTGATACGATAAATTAACCTTCATTTCCCTAAAACGTGTAACACTACCAATAAATTTCCTAGCCTGCCTTCCATTTCAAGAAATATCCCACCTACTCTGCCAATCATTATCATGTTTATCCCTAAACGATTTTTTTAACTACATTAGCCGAAATTAGCCCAAATCTAATAATCGCGCTATCTCTCCCAGACACCGCCTCTTTCGCTAATTGATTTTCGCCCCCTCATTACCGATTGTACCTACGTGAGCCCTAGATCAAAAAAGTTTTATATTCCCCTCACGCAACATATCCCAAGTATCTAATAACAAATCAGTCGGATTTATTAAATTCTCTAACGCCTGTGATACAGATAAGCTATCAGTATTGGCACCCACAGCGAAGTGATTTTTTGAGCTATGTCGGGCTATCCTTTTGTAATTAGTAGTGGTAGAATTTAAAAGTGCTTAGCCGCGAATCATCACTGTTTAAATAAAATTGTGTGCTTCTTTTATCTGTTTTCTTTTGAGTATTTGTTTAAGCTTCGGAAATATATGGTTTAATATGTGCCTGTTTCGGCTCCTACTGCTGTTTTAAATCAATTCGATAGATTCTACACGCAATCTCAAACTCTAATGTGTGTCTGAGCAAATGAGAAATCAATTTAAGAATAAATAATTTAAAAGAAGCTAAATGAGCTAAATCGACGTCAATATAAATGCAAACGCAAACGTAGGTAGCAATAATAATAACTAGAGACCGGTATATATGCAAAGAAAATATATATATATATCGATTTTTGAGAAAATATGCATAAATCTGGGGCATATATGCAAAAAAAATACGACAATATGCAAAATTTTTACATAAAATAAATAAGAGCATAAATTTAAACATTAACTTTATTGCACAAATCTTTTTCACAACATATCTCTAAAACAATTTATAATTAAATGTTTTTCAAAATTGTGTAAAAGAAAGTTTTGTCTTCTATCAGAATTACATATGTTTCGAAATAGACAAGCTTCTTTCAACATCCACAGATGTAATTGGGGGCATTTTTTAACTTTGCAATACATTCTAAACTAAAATTAAAGTCGAAATTGTTTACTGTTTCACCTTCCAAAATTTTCTTAACTTTCTTCAATTTCAAATACCCCGCATTTTTATTTATCACTTTTCTAAATTTATCGTATACAGAATTACCAATTGTACCCTTAACCTTCTTACATAGCATATCAAATTCGTCTACTATTTCGACTGATTCCGAGAGCGACATCCCTTGCGTTTCTAGTTTACGAATGGAACTTGAAACAAAGCTATAATTTGACTTAATATACAAAAGGTTTTGTAGCAATTCTGTCGATGTTACTACCTTTTTACAGTTTTCCAGAGCAATGCAGTCAGCAGTGATTTCAAGAATTATATTTTTTATTCCTTCAAAATTATCGGCGAAAAAAATTGTAGCCGCTAACCATGTACTCCATCTCGTAATAATCGATTCAGGAGGCAACTTAACACCGG
Source organism: Protaetia brevitarsis (assembly GCA_004143645.1). Classification (NCBI taxonomy): domain Eukaryota; kingdom Metazoa; phylum Arthropoda; class Insecta; order Coleoptera; family Scarabaeidae; genus Protaetia; species Protaetia brevitarsis. Next base: position 159,364 of record RXPK01000663.1, read on the forward strand.
AAAGTCGCTCCTTATAAAATTGGATTCGTAAAGATGCTTTTAAAAATATTTTTTTGACATTGCTAATTAAATCATTAATCAAAGGGAATTGATTTCTAATGTCTTCGGCTACGCGATTGAACCCATGAGCTAAACAAGTGATATGAATAATGCTACTATAAAAAATTTTAAATTTGGACGGTTTTTATCATGTATGGTGCAGCGTCGGACAACATTAGTAATTTTTTTTCACAAGGTATACTTCCAGGTAAAAAGAAATTTGATAAACCTTCTTGAAAGAATTGGGGCAATTGTCACATTATTTGTTTTTTTGAAGTCCTTTGCAATAAATTAAATATGACTTACCTACAATATCTTCATGAAGAATTCCTATCAACAAATGCGCAATATAACGGCCACACTTATCCGTACTTTCATCTACCATGATATAAATAAAATTATTCCCTACCAATTGTTGAATTTCTGCTATTGTTTGCTGGTAACAAGATGTGACATAATTTTTTCGTGAAGTACTTTCGTCAGGTATATTATGTTTGCAATATTTTTGCAGAAATGATTTCAAATTAACATTGTTTAATCTTGCTAATGGTATGTTAGACGAAATTAATGCGTTACACAGATCCGTATTATATTCTTCTTGTTCTGAGTTTCGTGAAGTTGATGCTACACATTGACGTATAGATCGCTGCACACATGCGGATCGTTTTAGTTTTTCACATTTTCCAATATGTGATGGAGTTTTAGCGTGTTGATCAATCAGGTATTTTCTCTCAGAAGACACCTACAACAACAATTGTCATTTTATATCAAAAGTTAAAGAATTTAAAAAACAATTGTAAAACTTTTAGTAAAATTAAACTTACCAGTTTACTGCAGGCTCGACAAAATATTTTGTCGCCATCCTTTACCAGTTCAGGATATGGCTTAATCTATAAAGAAATTTTGTTCGCTATACTCATTGTATGTACGCACAGTATTTAAAAATGTAACACAATTACATGCTGTTTCGCTCAAAGATATTCAATGAATGAATAGTTTATTTGGGAAATAATAATAATAAAACGTATTTATCACATCCTTTCTGCTAGGCGAAATTAAACACGTGCAGTTCTTGGAAAAAAGTATTAGAGAAACCAACGTAAAAGATTTATCGTTCTGAGAATTGTCGGTTGTCGATCTACATTAGGAATTACTAGGAATTTTTACTAATAGAAAGGATAAGAAAAAGCTTAAATATGCAATATATGCAACTTTTGTAAAAATATGCATAGAAATGCCTAAATATGCAATATATGCACTCACTGATTCGCGCTAATTAACTTCAATTAGTGTAATACGTCTACATATAGGGTATAATTAAAGATATGCAAAAAATAAAATATATGCACTTTGCATATAATCCGGCCTCTAATAATAACAATATTAAATTGATATTCTACCTCGCTTTAATTTTTCTTTTAAATCGCGTTTCACCGCACTTACATATTCCCAGAAAATGGTTAAAAACATCTCGAATAACCGTTTCACGTAAATCCCTCCCAAAATAACCAATGCAAATTGAGAGGCCCCGAGAGCAACGGTTGCCAATAATAAAATATTCACGGGCACGTCTCTGGGCCCATTCGGCGTTGCGTCGATTCGCGTTAAATCTCAATAAGGATTCCCCGTCACATTTCCGGCCTTTTTACCCCGTCCGCGTTTTCAACACCTATTTATACTGTTACGCTATTAATTGTGTGCAGCAACATCCAACGTAGATCCCCTTAAAATGGACGGAGAAACGAAAATTAGATTTCACGGGGCCGCGCGCGACTGTAGCGGCACCTCGTTTTTAAAATTGTCTCTTCCAGGACCGAGACGTCTTTTCCGGTATTGGCTAGCGAAACGACGGCAGCTGTGTGTATATGTGTTAGTGTGGCTGTGTGTATGTGTGTCGGCTTATTAGATTTTATTGTATCGGGGTGGAAGTGGTACTATCGACGGGAAGGAACGACGTCCCGTAATAAAACGGGATTAAATGCGATTTTCACCTGGTCCGTTTCGCGTTCAAGAGATGTCGTTTACGGGGGCGTAGGGTTGCAGGAAATGGGAACGAGGAAATAGGACGCCATGTCGGGTTTAGATTAAAAACTCGGGTGGATGTGGAATAGGGGTTTTCCGTGACAATTTCGACTGTTTAAACAAATTATATTCGATTATTGAAAATACACACAACCGAATTTATATGAAACGACTCAATATTTGTGATATGTTTGGCAAAAAAATTTGAACCGTCAAAAGTAGCGCATGCTAAAGCTGTCTATTTTTAATCACAAATAGGTGTAACAACTCTTAGGAATCAAATAAAATCACCGAAGCAATACAAAATAGTTGAATGAACGTTTAATTTTGGTGTATACAACACTGGTGTAATTATGGTTGGCGGTATCTTCATTTATTAGAAGATCAAAAGTCTAGCAAGTCTAGTAAGTCTAGCTAGTCAGTCAAGAGGCTGGCAGACGGTTGCCATGCAAATAAATGATTTCATCATTTCGAGTTTATCAACAAATAAACAAATTAAATAGGCGGTAACATTAGCGATTTTGGCGGTTCTTGGGTTGGCTGTGGTCTTGGCGTGTGTCGATATGATTTTCGGCACACACAGCGGTCTCGTCTAGAAAATGGCTCGATGTAACCACGGAGGCTGTATTCGGCCCTCTGGATCGCAAAAGATTATTATACAGAATAGTGATGTGCTTAGCGAGCGATTCTTACACTCGAATATATCAATTGAACAATCGATCGTTCATTAGCTTACCGGGGACTCGGAACTCGGCAGAGCAACTATTTCGAAAACTACATTAATACTTTATGCGTCTATATAATACTTGTCTACCATTGCCATCACTCATAATGTCCGGTTGGTAACGTATATTCAGGCACACGGTCACAGTCTACCGTTCCCAGCTTATCGGGTTGGGGCGGCGACCAGGTCTTATGCAGATATGATTCGAATGTCTTTTTGTGATAGACTGTAACCGTGCCGCCGAATATACGCTACCGACCGGCCATTATGCATGACGGCGATGGTACATAGTATGTACTTGAGCGAGTGAATGAATAAGAAGCGTTGTATGTAAACTTTTTGTGTGATAAATAATCCGGAAGGTTTTGTGAAACATGTGTCCCAATAGGTATAAAGCCGATCTACCAGCAAAAAAATTAATTACAATTCTATTCATCGCTCGCTCAAGTATTACATATACAGGGTGATTCCCAATATATGCGACAAACTTTAAGCGCTGATTCCAGGGGTTATTTTGATCATAAAAGTTCATAAGAACCTATGTCCAAAATCGCTTAGTTCTAAAGTTGTACAATGTTTAATAGTAAGCTAACATCATTCATGTTTTTATTATAAATTAACAAAATAATTAGTAAAACAAAATTAGCTTATACTAACTTTTGAAAATGACCGCCCCCAACTGCAATACAAGCTTCTATCCTCCGTCGTATTGACTGGCGAGTCCGTTTCTAGAAATACAGGGGTATTTCGAATTGTTTGAAAAGCTGTGATTAATACGATTTCTCAGTTCATCGACTTTTTCAATGGGAGTCGTATAAACTAATGATTTAAGGTGACTCGGAGGAAAAAGTACAAAGAATTTAAGTCCGGAGACTGAGGAGGCCACGGTTGTGGACCTCCCCGTCCTATCCACCGATCTAGATACGTATTGTCCAAAAACTCGCGAGCAACTAAACTAAAATGCGCTGGAGCACCGTCGTGCATAAAATACATTTGTAATTTTAATTGCAACGGAACTTCTTCCAGCAGTAGGGGTAGCTGCTCTTCAAGAAAATTGCGGTATACTTCGCCAATAACCGCATCGGTAAAAATGTGGACCTATCAAGTGATCTCCAACAATTCCGGCCCACACATGACAGAGAATTGATGTTGATGACGGGCATTCACTAGTTCGTGCGGATTTTCTTCGGCCCATATGTGATTATTATGAAAATTAATAATCGCGTTTCTAGAGAAAGTAGCCTCTTATAATATCTCAGTACGTGTAGAGATGGTATGGGAGAGTGTTGTGAAAAATGTCCTCTCCTTCAATTTTAATGTTAATGACTAGTTTCGAAGCTGTCGTAGGCACAATAGTGTTGTACCTCAATGGTAATCAATCTCTCATGTAAAATGAAAACATTTAAGTGTGAATAAAAGTGGTTTTATTTAGTAACAAAGTTCGAAATATGAACCTGTGTAAAATTAGACATAAATCTAAGAATATTCTTATCTCAGGTAAGTACGTGAGTCCGCTTAATTAATAACACTAACGTTTCATTAGTAATTCCACCTTTTGCAATATAAATTCATTGTCAAGAACATGAATACGTCTAAACAATAAGTTAAATTTCAAAATTCCCGCGTTTTCTGAACGTTCAAGCGGAGTTATGCTAGACTTAAAAAGACGTGTGAAACAGAATGGCCAACCTTGATGGTAAATTACTGGATATTGATTCGTACCGCAAATACATATCAAATACTTATTAACCTAGAATACTACCAACTTATACAAATTTCCCCAAGTAACTGCAAACCGTTTAGCAATGATACAAACAAATTTCTAACCCCAGAATTTGGTGAATGTATTAAAATGAAATTTCTATCATAAAATGTTATAATAATAATACGTTTATTTTTAGGTAGATTTGACGAGGAAACCTTCTAACAAGGACGAATTCTGCGGACATCGTGTGGTCAGGAATGGTGGGTCTGGGTATAGGCCCTGTATCATTCGTAGGTAATACAGATCACGGAGGATGGCTCGATCAGGACAGGAACATAACTCGGGAAAATCGTTCTTAAAGAAAATTACCCAAAAGTAGTAGGAAATTTGGATAATATTTATGTGATAAACTTTGTTTAACAACTAACAATTATTTTTAGGTTGTAATTTAGGGTAAAAATTGGATTTTATCGAAATAGCCGTTAAATTTTACGAAAACAAATTGAGACACGTCTGCCTCTGACGAAGCTTGGCTGTTAAATCGTTTCGAATTGAAAAATTTTAACCGACTTGAAAGCGATTGTCTTCGACATGGGGTCCAACTCTCGCAGAATGTCGTTAAATTTAACCAAATGGGGGAATATACATTGTTTTAACATGAGAATGCCATGTGGCCGAATGGGCTGTCGAATGTTTAAACGAAATAAAATAAATAGTTATTGCAAAATTCTGGAATCACCTTACAATTAAAATATAATAAAGGTAGGTGTCATTAGATCATGAGAAAAATACATTTAAAATTTTTAAACACTTATTACTATGTAAAATTAACAATCTTAAAAGTCATTACTGTACACAAAAGGTAGGCAACCATTTATACACATAGAATTGTCACAGAACCCAATTTTCAGCAATTTCCCATGTATGTCTGTTGACATATCAAAGCAATTGGACTGCCAATGCATATAAAAACATTATTAGACTAAATTTAAATGACATAAATATACTGTAAAAAAAGTAAGGAGCATGCTCACTTGAATTGAACTTGGATCCAAATTTGATCTGTCAGTATCTATTGTAAAAATATACCATTCAAACTCTAATATTCATATTCCTTGTGCAGGTGTTTCACTGCTGATCATCTTACTTCCTGAAGGGAATATTCTGAAGGAAAATGCCTTGAAGGACTTGCCAAGTGCAGAGATTTTCTACATCACCTGGACATCGTTTGGCTGTTTGCTGCTACATATTATATCCTTTCTTTTCTATTATAACTAATTAGTTAGTTAATAAAATATAACTAAGTAAAATAGTAACTTTACATTTAAATAGTATCGAGTATGCATTCCATTACAATACATATGTACATCGGATTGAGTTACGCCGAGTCACGTTTTTCCGAGCGAAGACGCAAAACACAAACAGCGTAAAAAAGAACAATTATTATCGTTAGAGAAGTAACAAATAGGTTAAGTTTTTGTTATGTAATTATAAGAAAATAAATAGTTAAGATTTTTTAAGAAAGCAGTTATTTATTCCAAATAAAAGAATTTCTTTGCGACTATATAAAAGTACATAGAATTTATTTGCATTAACGTATATTTATTAACTTTTTGATCTGATAACAAATGCAACAAACTAAGCAAAATCGTTCTGCATGGTGCAAAAAAAGATTTCATTAGCATTCGTAAATAAACTGAGATTACCAAATGAAGTTTCTAGACTCTCGACTAATATTTTCCGGATAGGCGACATAAAACGCGTCAGATAATATAATACATCGAATCTGGAAAGTGTTGTACGCATTTATAACCACTTATCTCTCGCAATAATGAAACCCGGCAGTAAAGAAAAATTATAGCGCCGCATTTTATTAACCGCGACTGTATCTGAGAAAATAATATCGAAAATGCCCCTCGCCATAAAGGCGAAAACATATTCGCATCAGCTATATTAACCGTAATTTACAGAATATCTATATATCTATATCTCGGCGCACACAGAGAGAGAGAGTATAAGCTTACGACACAGCAGAACACCCCACCTTCGATTCAATCCCATTTTTCCTCCGGATTCTTTATTACAGATATTTTACGAGCGGCAACGCCGAAAGATACTACCCGAAAATTGCTAATTCCCCGCTCGTTCGCTCTCTCTTCCCCTTGCCCTCCGCTCCTCCTCCCTGCGCCCACGTCCTTGGCCGTATCGCGAAATCGAAAACTCGCCCGCCTCTTATATCACATCATCAAATATTAATTAAATTTCCGTTCGCTGCACGACACGGGCTACGGAAGAAGCTAATAAAAACCGAAGCTGCGCCTCTCCCGAGCGACCCCTAGCGCCAATCTGTGTTAACTGCTAACGCTAAAGTCGTCCCCTGCTTTACTACTGCGTCAACGGATGACAGGACGTATTTGATACGTAGAGATATTACCACCTCGAGCTTATCGGTGATTGCTGATCGCCGATAACGTGTTAAATCGGGAATTTTGGTACGCTGCAGAATGCTTACATCAGATATTTTGTATGGCGTATATTCATTTTCTTTTGATTAATCAAAAGCTGACGTACCGTGGCGCCCATTAATTTGGAAACGTCAAGATTTTCCTATTGTAAATTGTTTGTCACTTTGACCATGTTATTGACATGTTAATTTTGGCAATAAATATTTCACCGTTGATTAACAAACTTTTTCTATTTTGCGTTCATAAAAACGCAATTGTAACACGCTTTTGCGTATCGAAAAGTGCTTCATTGTGATACGCCTTTTTTCATTTCTATAGGTTGGCGTATTGAATACATTATGACAGAAAGCAAAATTGACGTTTAATGCATGTAAATTGTAAATACTTTAATCAAAAATTCTATACAAATTTAGTTACATGTTATTGTTATGAAACGTGGAATTACTGATACATTTACACTGACGGAACAAGTATCTTGAGCATGTATTGTTATGCCAGGCAAATTCTTCGTAACAAAGTTTGCTGAGTTATGTTATTGGCTTTAATGTTAGACTCTTGTGATTTGAGAATCATTCGATGATATAACTCTAGAGATGACCAGATGTACTTGGCCCTGATAAGTTGTGCGCTACAGCCACTTTACTTTTCATAGATGTTTCGATGTAACCCTCAGCTACCGCAGATGACTTCCATCCACCATGACGTTTTATAGTCAGCAATCACTGCCTGCGTCTGCTAGTGTGTAGCACTAGAACGTCTGAAGCAATGTCCAGTATAAAGCTCTGAATGGCAATTTTAGAAAATCAGCTATTAATTTAGGCATTTTCCAATCGTATTAATTCCAATCGGGCACGATATACAATAACATTGCGATATTAAAGGAAGAATCTTGACATGATTAATATTTTTTTGGTGCAGCGACATATTTTTTAACTAAAGTAATCCATCTTTCATCCGTAATTGCAAAAACTCTTACGATATTATTTTTGTTTTTAGGTACTGTCACCAAAATAATATCACTCTTAAATTCTAAATCATGTATGACATATTTGTTAATTCATCTCGTCTACAGGCACCGTGTAACCCATTATTAAAACGATCTAAATTAAATCCATTACATAAAAAAATACATTTTGCAAATAATATCGACCTTATTGCTAAATACAATGCTCAGAACCTTCTTCTATAAATTTATAATATCTCAATGCTAAAAATTTTAGATTTCTTAGCCTCGTATCCCTCAGAGAATCGTTTAAATAGCTTGAATTTAATATATTTTGATATGTCTGTATTTTTATAAATGGAAAAGCAAGAACGAAGCATGCAAATACATAGACCGTAAGGTAGAGAATTTCTTTTTTTACCTTTGTAATTCAAAATATGCCAATAAAATGTTTTCAGATATTGTGTTGACATTATTTGTACAGCCCATAGTTCAAATTGATGGAGCATTTTTATATATGCTTTTGATTTTCGGTAATAAATTTATGACGGCGTTATCCGCAATTTCACGCAGTTGTGGGTGCGTACCAAGATAAATTTGTCTCAGTATCACTCATTTTTACAGTTTACAGAGCACTATATTATGAAATTATTGTTTAAACAATTTAAATAGCCAAATTTGAATTTTTGATTCGTCAATGTCAATCGTTTCAATGTGACCAAACTTCAATATAAAATTAAAACTCAACATTTTTAATGAGATTTTTATTAAAGTATTATTATCATTTAAATGCAAAATAGAAAAAAATTAGTATAAGGACGCGTTTCTTAAGCTTTTTTCGCACTCAGTTCATTAGAAAACTCGCCTGCGGCTCGTTTTCTAAAACTTTGAACTCGTGCCGACCAATATGCTTTATGAAACTCGTACTTTAATATACTATTATAATGGCGAGAAATCTAACAGAAGCTTCGGGAAAAAATCCGGGCCATCAGCAAACTGAAAGAAGTTTGGCCCTGAGGCGCGTTGTGGCAAACCTAAATGTAAGGCATGGTTACAAATAGACATTCTATCACAGAGTTGCACCCGCTGTTACACTAGAACGTCCTAAAGTAACAAATGATGAAAAGAATGCAGCCTTGGTTGACCACGTCATCAAAAATTATCCTAGTTCAACTAGATGCTGCGCATCTAGTCATTGAGGAAGGTGTTTTTTTGAAGTCGTCCATTCACTTGAAAATCATCTTTTATAATGTGCACGTTTTAAGTAGTTTTCTTTTGTTCTTACTTTTGGAACACCCTGCATAGTCGAAAATATGTTTAGGTTATGTAACATTGAAATCTATACAACTTTTGTAGAAAAGTTTTTTCCTAAAAGCAAAAATAGAGCTATAATCAAAAAAACCCAGTCTTCGCGAACACTGTGTATATTTTAAAATATTTTTAACTTATGCACCATTGAATTCTTAAACACTTTTGTAGAAAAGATTTTTTCCTTAAAAGCAAAAATAGAGCTATAATGAAAAAACAAAATCTTCCTGATCACCCCGTATATTTAAAAATATTTTTAACTTATGCACCATTGAATTCTATAAAACACTTTTGTAGAAAAGATTTTTTCCTAAAAGCAAAAATAGAGCTTTAATGAAAAACCCAGTCTTGCTGAACACTCTGTATATTTTGAAATATGTTTAGGTTATGCAGCATTCAATTCTGTTACTTTTGTAGAAAAGATATTTTTCCTAAAAGCAAAAATAGAGCTATAGTGAAAAAACCCAGTCTTCCTGAACACCCGGTATATTTGAAAATATTTTTAGGTTATGCAGCATTCAATTCTGTTACTTTTGTTGAAAAGATATTTTTCCTAAAAGCAAAAATAGAGCTATAATGAAAAAAAAACCCAGTCTTCCTGAACACCCGGTATATTTGAAAATAATAAACAAAAATTAGGTTTACAAATCCATTGATAGACAATACAGATTATCCAGAGTTTCCCCGTGATTTTAGGTAGTGTAAATAAAACACTTTTAAAATTACAGTATGAAAGAAAAGAATATAAAATAAAATCAAAATTCTTGCAGTATAATTCAATTTTTAATTCTTAATTGATTTATTAGTTTTACACATATTATTTCTTGAATTTATATTGAGATATATTAACGTAAACTCCAGTTACCAATTTATGTAAATTGTAAATACATAAAAAAATTTTTTGATTTTATTCCTCTCACATTGTTTATTTGCAGTAAGAGCTAGCATGACCAAAATGTAATTGAGATTCTGTAAGAATTAAATACCTACCACCATACTATTGTTTCTGTTATTATTCGGTACAATTATTTTAATTTATAGAAATTAAATTACAAGAATTCCCTCAGGAATTTCAGTTTTAACTAAGTACTCACATTTAGTCCTATTCTAAACAGATAGACCGTTTTGAATAAAATTATGCGCGTTGTTACTCTGTAGAATGAAACTTGAATAAAATTTGTTTAATCATTCCTTATAACAATAAATTAAATAGCTGCTTGTGGAGTTTACTATCCTAGCGAATTAATCCCTTGAAACACAGATGGCGCTGCCATAGATAGAATTCAAAGAATAAATTTATTATACGTTTGACAGGCGGTAAGAAAAGTGTTTAGAACAGAATTATATACATTTGTTTTGTCCTAACCCGACTCCGTAGTTTAGTTTTGTCACGTCCCCATATTTAGATTTAAGTTCCTTCAGTTCTAAGAAGTTAATAGTGAAAACATCTTTCCCTTTTTCGATTCTTTCTTTATTCTGTCAGACACTCACTTTATTTGTAATTTACGACCACTAGAGTTCCTTTGTACACCACACGCAATTACTTTTGTAACCCCATCAAGGGAAAATGGTTAGTGTAACAAGGGATTACTAGTTTAAAATCATATTGTAGTAGACAGTTCTGTTCCGACATTTCAAGCGGCAATACATTAAATTTGTAAACATCTTACTATGTAAATATATGAAAATACAAAAAAAGGTTTTGTGTGTTTTGATTTTTGCACCATCAGTTTAATTAACATGTTTCTTCACTTACACTACTTGTCATGTCATAAATGTTATCTCTTATATCTTATATCTTTTAACGTTTTCTTGTCTAGGTAATCGACCCCTTAAATATCTGTTGTATGTTTTATATTGTTTTTCACAAATGTAGGTGTTGTGTGTATTTTCTTTAAAAAGAGGTTAGTTTAATTTATTTTGTGCCACTGTGGCGATGGCTACCCAATTTACGACCCTATAAATAGAGCTGTCCAACTCCATTACTATACCTATTCATTAATTACAAATGAAGAGTAAATAGAGTTGTTATTTTATGACTATAAACAACAATTATTCTTAAAAATGAGAAAAATCACATAAATAAATATCTTAAAATTTTACAGCCATTTCATATTATAGATGTCACCACCATCCTCCCATTTGTATCCATCAATTAATTTTTATATTCCCACCACCCTCTCATCCCCGGTGCTTCATCATCCGCCCTGGCCTTTTATTTGTTTTAATTAAACCAAAGTCATTACCGAGCCCTCCTACTTTTTTCCAACGGAATGGCGGCGCAACCCGCGCGCCATCTGCCGTATATATTAGGTTATTTGTTACTTTTCTCCGGCAACAGCGAATACCTCGGTATTGCGCCCCAAATTCGCCAGTTTAAAAGCGTTAAACCGCAAAGTAGCGGGCGATATTAAATATGTCCGCTATTATAATTATTAATATAGCCCAATTAGTCATGGGAGCGGGAGAGAGAAAGAAGAGAGAAACATGAACGCGTACAGGTTCGTATCTAGGATGGGAGGGAACATGAGATTGCTGCTGTGTTCGGCCCTAGCGAGGTTTCGCTAGCTATTTAATAACGGCGTGTTATATATCATCTTGACTGGGGCGATGCACGTCTAAAAAGGAATACCGTTCTAGTTGGAATTTAGTTGGGAAAGATTGTTCGAGAAATGGTGACGGTTGAGGTCGTTTTGATAACTGAAATTGCGAATGTTGAGAACGTATACTGAGTATTTTGAGAGATTGTATTCATCTGCACAAGAAAAAAATAATCACACATTAGGCCATACGATTTTTATAACCGATTTAGCAATTTAAAATTTTGTTTTAAACATAAAAAAACTGTATTCAAACATAGAATATCACGTCATATATTCCAAATAATATTTTTATCTGTTTTCACTAAGAATAAAGGTAATATTTAAGATTAAAAAAGTATTATAACAAGCTCAAGCTTGGCTATTTCGTGAAGGACAGCGGCAACTATAAAGGATTTCATGTCACGCATTCCAGAGAGAAGTAAAGAATTCTAATAAATTAGACATCGCGAAATATATTAAAATGGAAACTTCTGGAATCGATACGTGCAGATATAAAGGTTGCAGCAGGCGCAGCGATTCATTTATTGTCTGGTCGTTGAACGCGGTCTGGTAAGAGACAAACGAACTGGAACTGTCCCTTATTTAAGAACACTGTTGAAAATTTTAACACTTTTTTGACTAATTTAATAGTCAGGAGAGGTCCACACTCTTTTCGTGTTATTTTGTCGAGAACTATAGAAGTTTAAATTGACGAGCAAAAATAGTCAAGTATTGTCTATTGCTAAGGGGGTTATTTTGTCCAACTGACACGTGGAATTATAAAATACTTCTAGTCACATTTTATTTGATCTAGACTAGACAAATTTACTAGCTGTTTAACTAAATGAATGCGATCTATTGGGTGTTTTAACACCATTTTCTAAACACAACGTCTTTTTAATTTGCAACTCCTATTTCTTAGTGCTATAATATTCTCTCTTTAAGACGTTTTCTCAATTATAAATATACAAAACCACTCATTCACAAGGTTTGGTTTCAACTAAACGTACCAATTTTAAAATGATTTTTTGAGAACCATTATAAAATTAAGTGAATGTTTATGCTATTTGATTCAAGTCTAAACTAATTGCGTAAATAGATGATCCCAATACATCTTTAAGATGTTGAATTTTTTTTATGCCCACTGGAATTAACGTTTAATAACACGAGGTTACACTTCGCAAGTCAGTCACATTTGGTGGTTTGTTTGGATATGTTAATACGGAGAATCAAACACGAAAACAGATACACGTGCAATGCAGGTGGTGCGTATAATGCAATACTGTATTAGAATAGGTGGGGTTTCTATATTTCTATCCGAGGGAAAAATTCTGATTGGTTGATGCTTCTGAATGTCTAGAGAAAATAGTAAATCCTCATATCTGAACAAAGAATTCACACAAAATTCTAGTAATTTCTGTTCTATTAAATACGCGTAGTCAACTCGTCTGGCAAAGTTTGGAAAAATCAACACTAAAATATTTGACTAGCGCAAAATTAACGCCAACACCGTAATATTTTCAACAGTGAACGTTTGAAGCAGTGTTCTACAAATTCTGATGCGTGTGATTTTCAAGAATGGAAAACCGTGCAAGAGGCTATAAACATTCTCTGGATAGTTTTTGTTATGTGTTTGTAGATTATACGTTACAAAATCGCAATGGAAGGCTTTAAGTGAACTAATTCAAAGATGTTTTGAGCGATATTTTGGCTTCAATATTAAAATCAAGACAAAACGTGGTACCATATGTGTGTTTAGTGTTATGTCAAATTAATTCAGTGGGAACAAAAACGAGAATTCTTCTGAAGTCCTGTCAAAATCGTCGATGATTTGGTGTGAACCAACAAATCACGAAATAAACACAAAGTAACAAAGTGTCAAAATATTCCATCTGTAAGCAAATCCTTGAAAAGGATTGATTGTGAGCTTCCAACTCCAGTGCATTTAAGTTCTTTAGCAAATTTCGCGAATGAGGACGATATAAATGGTTTTGAATGTGACATTACCAAGTGATCTGATGTATGATCCTTCTAACGAACCATATCTCATTATTCCATCAAATGTCAATGATTTAATACCGAAATTTGGATTTAATCAAAGAAAAATCAGAAATTTTGTGTTCCCCATTACAAAAAAAAAAAAATGGATCTTTCACATTCCACTACAAGAATCTCTGTATTGAAGAATGGTCACGAAAAATTCAGTTCTTTTCACAAAGTTGAAAAAAACATCTGTTAGTGCACTGATGTAAATGGACTTTTCCATCAAGTATTTGTATTGAATATTTGATATTGAAATATTAATGGTCAACTAAAAAAATATTTAGTGTAAAGTGTAAAATGTTCTTTTTTTAATTTAATTTAATTTCAATTTAAAAAATATTTGGATATGGTCATTGTATGTAATAAGCAAAAGGAACAACGAAGGGGACAAACTACAACCTTGCGGAACACCCGATGTGATAATTTAGTTTTCAGACTTAAAATTATTGTATGATTATAAAATTGACAACCAGAGACGTATGACTGAAAAAAAGCAAGAATTGGAAAGGATTATTTGAAGAAAACATTATTCTAGACTTTGGAAGTTTGAGGATGTTAAGTAATGTTACTGTAAGTATAGTGGACATCCAGGCACAAGTTTTTAAAAATGAGGTTTGATTATCTTTAGAATTATGTAAACGTATAATGTTAAACAAAATTAATTCCTTTTAAATCAATATATATGCGTATTTATATTATGGTCTTACTAAATTTACTAATAAAGAATTATGTGCTTACCTTTATGTCTTCAGATTCCTTAGCATCACTTATGAGTTTTTTTTTTATTTTTTTTTAAAGCAGTGCTATCTGTAAATTCAATCGAACAAACATCAGAAATGATGAAGTGGTTGTATACAGATGTTCGTTATAGGGTCTCTATGACCTTCGATATGATTTTCCTCAGAGCTCTGTGTGAAACCTTATGTGGGGTGGATCCCATTTCTGCGCATATTATGTATAAAATTAGGGTGAGATTGCTCTTAAATTTTATTTTGCGTTCTCGATAGTTCGTTTACTAGAGATAGGCATTCCGAGTTATTACATATTGTGTTTAAGTTTGCCCCTTTTTAAACCCAACCAATTAAACTGTTTTACCCTTTATTAATAACATTTTTTTCCCAAAAGTATGAGAAAAAAAATCTTTCCTTTAGAGTAATAATTAAAACTAGCTGTGAACTCAGAACTTTCCATCCAACTATGATCTACATTACGTGCTTAGTTAACGGATAGATTTTAGTTAAAGCAACGCACAGCATTCTAGTGAAAATGTTAAAAATTATTGTTATCATTTTTGTAACTTCTCCATCCACCTTCCTACACATACAAAATATGTTAAAAAAACAGAAACAGTCACTTCAATATTTTATTTTGGATGGACTTTGAAATATTAATAGACCAGTGACATCAGAAGTGTTATTTAAGGAAGAATTAGTGGATATTATGGCTTTAATGAAACTAAATTTTGTTTTTACGACGTTTCGACCTTTTATGGTCTTTTCCAGTAATATTTTTTTATTTAATTATTATATTTAATCCCAATTATTACTCAAAATTTAATTTTCATATGTGTAAATTTTCTGACATTGTTTTTCATAAAAAAACTAAAATATGTTAAATGAAATATTAGTAACAAAATTAGATTTCTGTTATAGAAATAAATAAAGGAAGCAAACGCATAAGTGTTAGTGATGTAAGTATTATCTATACATTTAAATATTACGAATTAATTACAATTTCGTTTATAGGGAATAAATAAATAATTAAATAAAAAATATTACTTGAAAAAGCCATAAAGGATCGAAACGTTTGTAAAAACAAAATTTAGTTTCATTAAAGCATAATTTTCCACTAATTTTCCTAAATAATAATTCACTGTAATTCACATAGGACATAGAAAACAGATTTTGCAGTTAAATCTTGTAGTTCAAAAACGAGGAGGGACATAAGGGTAAATAAAAGTCTAGACTGTTAGTACACAAAATAATTGAAGCTTTATTTTACACAGTATAAATACATACTATATATATTATTAATATTTAGATAAAAGGTTCGCGCACGTAAGCCAATAACTCGTTTATAACGTTTTGTTATAATAATAATAGTAATAATAATGATATTAATCTCATAATCATATAATAATATATTTATACATCGGAATTAATTTTTGCAGCGACACTTTTGGAAAACTTCCTTCCGACATCAATATTGATTAATTATTTATTTAATTCAATTTAAAATTTGTTTTTTTAGTACTATTATTTTCGTCTGGGTTCCAAAAAGCGTGTTTATCCTTAAATAAACATTATTTTTGTTTGGCATTTTCATATATATTTTTTTGTTGATAGCTTTACATATTATTTAAAATTTTCTGTTGCAGATTATTTTTTAACCGATTCGAAAATCAACAATTCAGGAGCGAAAGATTCGATACAATCGTTCCAAGATCGCATAAAAGATATGTCAAAATGTGTGAGTCATCGCATCAACATCGTTGAGAGTTGGCTGTATGATTCCATTATTAATTATAATAATATCGTTCAGCAATTGTTTTGACCTCGAAATTCATATTTCACATGGATATTAAGTCATTTTCGATAAAAATGAGGATAGAAATCATAAATGTTAATTCCTACGGCAAGTCAATATTATATACATATGTTTAAGTTCCTCTTGGTAATGTTTTGCGACCTTTTTAATTTGTAATAGTCGAGAGAACGTAGTTTTTAGGTTTTAATGATGTAAGTTAATTTCCTTTCTTAATATAATTAAATCCTATTTTCTCTAGAAATGAATAGATGTGTGTAGTTCCACACGTTGGCATTTTGGGACCATTTATGTTGGTAAAGAATTAGATTTTTGTTTTTTTTTGCTTTATGAAAAATAATTCACAGTATTGGATTTATTAGGACTTTCTTTGTTAATTATAAAGTTCGACAATTGTTCGATTTTAAAATTATTTAATAAACGAAAAGAAAAAAATTAACACTCATAAGTCCACACTGATTATTATCCAGGATTTAGATAGCTAAAACTATATCAGTGTAGTTCTTTTAATTCTTTAATACTAATATTTCTGCAATAGTTAACTACTATAAAAGAAAAATATAGCAAAAGAAACTCAACTTTAAAATAAAACGACTTTAATTAAAAAAATTAAAACCTCTTGTTAGGACAATTTCAGGAGATAATATTAAGCAAGTTTAACAGAGAATAAGACAAAATATATCACACAATATAAAATGCGACCTTTCTCTTAATACAATAAGTAAAACTGAAAATGCTTTGAGCACTCAATATATGATTAACTTTAAAATATCATTTTAATTTTGACGAAACTAGAATTTTTTAAGTTGGATCAATCCTCGTTAAACGCTTATTTTTAAAGATGTGATTCATAGAGAAATATTCTGATTCCATCAACTAAAGAGAGACAAGGAAGTCCTGGGAGATATTTATGCAGATTTATTTAATTACTGACGATTTATTTAATTACTGTCGTTTAATTTTGATCGGGTGTGTATTTATTTTTGTCCTTTTATTTTTAACATCGTTGTATATTATCTTGATCTTTTTGAAGTATTTTTTTTCGCTACTCTGCTTTTTTTACCTATTTCTATATTTTATGATATATTTTATCTGATTTAATTTGTGTTGAAATTTCTTAATTTCAAGTACTTAATATGTCATTCTATTTTAAGGTTATGCATTCTCTGTTATATTGTTCTTTTATTGTAGTTAACACAGATGAAGGCAAAAACTATTGTCGAATTATTGGTGCTAAAGAATTAAAAGTATAAAATATTATTAATGAAGGCATCCAAATACATTTTTACTAAATCTTTGATCATCAATGTGGAATTAATTTTTTGTTTTAATTTACTAATTATATTTATTAATTAACTCGAAATTATTTTGTTTTCGTTGAGCCACTTTCGATAAAATATCGCAAACTTTACTTACTCCTAATAAAAATCAATGATTGATTTGTTTAAGTAGGTATGTACCACATGGCAATACTTTGAGACCTTTTTAGTTTGTAGTCGTCTAGTAAAAGTGTTCCGATTTTAAGTTATGAAAATTTTTATTATATTATATATTTTTTTAATGCAATTAAATCAATTTTCGGTTAAAAAAAAGAATAAACTTGTCGCCAAATAATGTTTGAAATACCACAAGTTGATAGTTTGAATTAATCGAGTTGGAAAGAATTTTCATTATTCATTTTTCCTATTTTACTGAAAGTAACTTGTACTTTCAGCTATACGAATTTCCTATTAATCATGGTAAAAGTTAAACAATTATTTGATTTCGAAATTCATAAACTATGCAATAAGTAATTCTCAACAAAAAATGGCAAATTAATAACCTACTTCATTACTACTTACAAAAATGAATGGTTTTGTCAATATTTCTTGGTAATTTTTTGATCATTTTTTTGGGTTGTAATCGTACAGAAAATAACAACTTCAAATTTTGATTCGTATAATATAATTTTTTTGAGGTAATTAAATCATAATTTGATTTTTTAAAAAGAGAATAAATATAATATTAGATTGTATTTGGACTCTTACATCTCACATGTTGATATTTTGAGACTATAATGAGCTGGTGATATATTTAGTGAATTATTTAAATAGAGACTTATAGGGGTATTGATTTTGGTATAAGTCCTTTTCTACTCTATCAAAATTCGATTAGGTATTAATATAGTGTAAATTTATCAATACCAGCATTATGTGATTTAAATATTTATTGTTTATATCTTTTATATACTAAAATCATTCAAATTCTTGATTGTATGACTTGCTTATTAAGTATAATAATCAATTGGCGATTATCTGATATTGAATTTCATTTCCAATAAAGATAGTAAATAGTTTGCTTTAATACTGCTTGGTAATACTTTTGCAGCTATTTCGTTTGTGCTACTTTAGATAATAATAGTTTTATTTAAATGGATATGATGGATAACATCAAACAGTATTTTGAGTGCCGCACGTTGGTATTTTGGGACCATTTATGTTTGGTGTCAATTAAATATTGATTTTTTTTTTATCGAAAATGACTTTTAACCAAAATATATATATTTTTCTTACTGACTTCACTTCAATATTTATAATATATATGTATACGTATGTACAATATTTATAGGTTATGTTCATATATGTATAATATGTATATTTAAAGGTTTATTTAATATTAGTTTTGCAGCCACCATTCGTTTTAAAGTATATAATTAATATATAAGATTATCACTCAAGTTTGATCGAAAACTTTTCCCTCGTTATATATTATATGTAATGAAAAAACAAAAAAAAAATTTGATATACAGGGTGATTTATTTTGGTTGTTGATTTTTGAAATTCGTCTCATTTTATATAAGCACCCTGTATACACAAACGGGTAATATTAATTAGAATACAACTTTATTTATATATAGTTTTTATTTGGTTCTGTACAATTTTAATTCTCTCTGTATTCTATTTTTATCTCATTTTACCTAAGTAAAAATTTGTATATCACCGTCTCTGCGTTTATAATATAGATTTCTTTCTTGTCTAAAATATTGTCAAGGTTTGGCGAGTCGCGTTTCGCATAGCTGGTCCCCGATTTTTGCGAAACCGTTTCGGCAGCGATTATATTATATTCAAAGTTACCCCTCCCACCTCCCACCCACCTTATAAGCTTCTATTTACGTAGCCCGAATATTCGTTGAAAAAGAACTTTGCAAAGGTGATATTGACGAGTTATTTTTATTGAAAGGTTACCCTCTAAAACAGGCCTATGAAGGCACAGTGTGCGCAAGACCTTGGCCTCGGGGATTTTTAACTTTACTTCTGAGGGGATATTTTATCCTCATCTTCCTCAGAATTTACGTGGAAAACAACTAACCCAGCTTCTGTCAGGTCATCACGCTGTGGAGTTTGTGCAGGTTTGTCAGCGTCGTGACGTCGTTCGGCTGCAACCTTAGCGCTTCTTTGTAGCTGTCGCCGCCTCCCTGGACTTGCCGTTTAGGTGCAAGATGGCGCCCAAGTTCGTGTGTCCTCTGGCGTCCTGAAACAGAAATAAACGATCGCATCCACGTAGACTGACAAGGAACCTCGAGAACTGCAAATCGCAGATTTTGATGAAACTTTGTCAGTTTGTAGACTACACGGAGTGTTACTCAAGGACGCTTTCCGTTGCTGGAACTTCAACTTTAGGGGGGTGCAAATCACCTTCAATTTAGCCGAAATTTGGTGTTTTCTGAATAACTTTACGGTAAGAGATAGGGAAAAAGTTTCAATGGTGGAACTTGACCGTTAGTGAGCCTTTCGAGTTGATGTAGATGTTTATTATACAGGGTGTTCAATAAAACGTGGAAGAACGTATTGCGTGGAATGGCACCCCGGTTCGGAAATTAAATTGTATTTTTATTTATTCCAAATCAGCTTTTCAAAACCAATGTTAGGTTTCTATTGTTATTTGTAATTTTCTAAGAATTTGATAATGTTAGTATCATTTTATTTTCATTGTGTATAGTTAATTTCATTTATTGTACGCTTTGCGTTGTACCCGTTTGTATAGTTTTATTTTCTAGTTTTCTTTGCTATGCGCTGCGGCATCGCACGCAGATGAAATTCATATATATGGAATGTAACTTAGAGGCCGAAGCGTATCAGATAGACGAGCCGGTTAGTCTGTTTAGTTGTCTTGGTTACGTTCTGGTAATCCTTTTCATTTTAAGATTTAGTTCGTTGTTTTGGATTTAATCGTCTATCTAGTATTCTTTTGTTAGATAGGTTGGGTAGTTGTGCACAATTATGTAAGTTTTTAAGTTTATTCGTATTTAGAAGAATCGCGTAGGTTTAAATTTTCCGTTTTTTTTCTATTATCAACATTGATTTAAATTTATCACCTCGGGGTAGGTGAAGTGAAGCTTGTTGAGCTGTTTTGAATTTCATTTTTTATTTTGCTTGTTTCTCCCGTTGATGATTAAATTTTCGTTGTCTTTGAATTTTTGAAACCACGTGGATTTTTTGTGATATGAATGGCCTTCTAGAACGAATGCCATTTTTGTTTGCTGAAGATTTGCATTTGTCCTTTTTAATTGTAAATTCACGAAGGGGTTATTTTTATCCGATACCTCTGTATCACGGTTTTTTTCCCTATTGTTGTTAATAAATGTTTTTTTTCTTTTTCAATAAAACGTAAGATTTTGAATATATTCTTTAAATATTCTTTATTTTAAATCTGCCATTCAATTTTTTGGGGATTTTTAAAGAAAGTAATTTTGTAAACGCCCACTATATTTTTAAAATTTACTTTGAGATGAAGAATCTCTGGCGCCTTTTTGTAAATTCATTTTTGCTAGCTACTAAATTAATTTGTCATTTAATTTCTTAAACTTAATATGCTTGGACCATCAATTCAAGCAGTATGTTTGCTTATTTATCGAATTCAGAATCGGTATTAATGGCCTCTTTTGCGATCAAATAGGTCTATAGAAAGGCAAGTTAAAAAGTTAACAGGGTTCCAACAAAAATAAATTTTTAGGTATTTCCTATTCTACGGATCCCTGTATATTGTTATAGTGGCTGCATTGTGTGTCGAAACTCAGTGTTAAACTTATACTAGGCGCTTAATAGTTATATGTGATAGTTTTCGAGTTATACGTGTTTGGTTGTATGTAAGACTATATTATCCTTACAC